>JADRCD010219803.1:0-11420 GCA_019843815.1 Montemys delectorum
TATGTTTCCCTTCACTTTTCTCCATCCAAACCTTCCATATACCCCTTCTTGTTTTTATTCAAATAAATGGCCTGTTTTTTTCATTAACTGTTATGCACACAGATACACATTTACATATATATTCCTAATTATAACTTGGTCATTCCATACAAGGTGACTTGATTTTTTTAATATTTTTCTTAGATATTTTCTTTGTTTACATTTCAAATGATATCTTCTTTTCCAGTTTCTCCTATGGAAAAAAAAATCAAAAAACAAAAAACAAAAACAAAATTCCTGTTCCCTCTCCATTCCCCCTGCTCACCAACCCACCCTTTCCCACTTCCTGGCCCTGGCATTCACCTACACTGGGGCATAAAAACTTCACAGGACCAAGGGCCTCTCCTCCCATTGATGATTAACTAGGCCATCCTCTGCTACATATGCAGCTGGAGCCATGAGTCCCACCATGGTTGGTGGTTTATTCCCTGGGAGCTCTGAGGGTACTCGTTAGTTAGTTCATATTGTTGTTCATCTAAGGGGCTGCAAACCCTTCAGCTCCTTGGGTCCTTTCTCTATCTCCTTGATTGGGAACTCTGTGCTCAGTCCAATGTATGGCTGTGGACCTCTACTTCAGTATTAGTCGGGCACTGGCAGAGCCTCTCAGGAGACAGCTATATCAGGCTCCTGTCAGCCAGCACTTGCTGGCATCCATAAGAGTGTTTGGATTTGGTGATTGAGTATGGGAAGAATTCCCAGGTGTTAGCCCCTAAGCAGAGGCTGCCAGAAGTCTGATGACTGAAGTGAAGAGGGAAGGTAACAATGTGTCCCTTTTCATTTCTGATTTTGTTATTTAGCATACTGTCTCTGTGCCCTCTAGTTAGTCTGGCTATGGGTTTATCTGTTTTTGTTGAATTTCCTCAAAGAACCAGCTCCTAGTTTGGTTTATTCTTTGCATAGTTCTTTTTGCTTTCATTTCAGCCCTGAGCTTGATTATTTCCTGCATCAACTCCACTTGGGTGAATTTGTTTCTTTTTGTTCTAGAACTTTCAGATGTATTGTTAAATTGTTAGTGTATGCTCTCTCCAGTTTCTTTTGGGAAACACTCAGAGCTATGAGTTTTCTTCTTAGGACTGCTTTCATTGTATCTCATAAGTTTGGGTATGTTGTGGCTTGATTTTCATTAAACTCTAAAAATTATTTAATTTCTTTATTTATTTCCTCCTTGAACAAGTTATCATTGAGTAGAATGTTGTTAAGCTTTCACGTGTATGTGGGTTTTCTATTGGTTATGTTGGTATTAAGGAGCAGCCTTAGTCCGTGGTGATCTGATAGGATGCAAGGGATTATTTCAGTCTTCTTGTATCTGTTGAGGTGTGTTTTGTGACCGATTATATGGTTAATTTTGGGGAAGGTACCATGAGGTGCTGAGAAAAAGGTATATCCCTTTGTTTTAGTATAAAATGTTCTACAGATATCTGTTAGATCCATCTGTTTCATAACTTCTGTTAATCTTGCTGTGTCTTTGTTTAGTTTCTGTTTCCATGATCTGTCCATTGCAGAGAGTGGGATTTTGAAGTCTTCCACAATTATTATGTGTGGCGCAATGAGTGCTTTGAGCTTTAGTGAAGTTTCTCTTATGAATGTAGATGCCCTTGCATTTGGAACATAGAGGTTTAGAATTGAGAGTTCATCTTGGTAGATGTTACTTTTGATGAGTCTGAATTGTCCCTTATCTTTTTTGATCACTTTAGGTTGAAAGTCTATTTTATTCGATATTAGAAAGGCTACTCCAGCTTGTTTCTTGGGACCATTTGCTAGGAAAATTGTTCTCCAGCCTTTTATTTTGAGATAGTGTCTGTCTTTGTCACTGAGGTGGGTTTCCTCTATGCAAGAAAATGTTGGGTCCTGTTTAAGTACCCAGTCTGACAGTCTATGTCTTTTTATTGGGAAATTGAGTCCATTGATATTAGTAGATATTAAGGAAAAGTAATTGTTGCTCCCTGTTATTTTTGTTGTTAGAGTTGGAATTCTTCTTCTTTTTTTTTATGTTAGGGATGTTTTCTTCTACAATTTTGTTGAAGATATTTACTGGCCCTTTAAGTTGGAAGTCTTCATTCTCTTCTATACCTATTATCCTTAGGTTTGTTCTTTTCATTGTGTCCTAGATTTCCTGGATGTTTTGCATTAGGAACTTCTTGAATTTTGCATTTTCATTGACTGTTGTGTCAATGTTTTCTATGGTATCTTCAGCACCTGAGATTCTCTCTTCTATCTCTTGTATTCTGTTGATGATGCTTGCATCTATGGCTCCTGATGTCTTTCCTAGGTTTTCTATCTCCAGGGTTGTTTCTCTTTGTGGTTTCTTTGTGATTTCTTAATTGTTTCTACTTCCATTTTTAGATCCTGGATGGTTTTATTCAATTCTTTCACCTATTTGATTGTGCTTTCCTGTAATTTTTTAAGGGATTTTTGTGTTTCCTCTTTAAGTGCTTGTACCTGTTTACATGTGTTCTCCTGTATTTCTTTAAGAGAGTTATTTATGTCCTTCTTAAATTCCTCTATCACCATCATGAGATATGATTTTTAGATCCAAATCATGCTTTTCTGGTGTGTTGTGATATCCAGGACTTGCTGTGGTGGGAGTACTGGGTTCTGATAATGCCAAGTAGTCTTGGTTTCTGTTGGTAAGATTCTTGTGTTTGCCTTTCACAATCTGGTAATCTCTGGTGTTAGATGTTCTTGATGTCTCTGATGGGAGCTTTTTCCTCCTGTGGGTCTATAAGTCTATGTCAGCACTCCTGGGAGATCAGCTCTCCCCTGGTAAGATCTGTGTGCAGAGGGCTGTGGATCAGCTGTCCCTCCTGGGTGCAGATGGATGAATGAAGGACCCTGTCTCAGCTGATCTGCAGCTTCTGCAGCCTGTGCCTCCAGGCTGGTCCCTCCTTAGGAAGTCACTGGAGAGAAAATGGTGATCTTGCATGAGTCCTGGGGTCAGAGCACTCCCTGGAGACAAGCTCTCCCCTGACAGGAAAGGTGCACAGAAGGCTGTGGAACAGCTGTCCCTCCTATTTGTAGATACAGGTAAAAAGGACCTTCTTTCTGCTGCTCTGTCTCTTCTGCAGCCTGTCATAAGGTTATTTGTATATATGTTTTCAGAGCTGACCATTTAGTACTATACAGCAAATTGGTGTTATTTTCTCTGAAGAAGACCACATCTCCCAACTTTCTTCCATTGCCCTTAGTTCTCTTTGTATTTACCAGTATGAACTGGACATCTTTTTGGGTTTTTTGTTTGTTTGTTTGTTTTTGTTTTTTATTTGGTTTTTTTTTTTTTTTTTTTTTTTTGAGACAGAGTTTCTCTGTATAGCCCTGGCTGTCCTGGAACTCATTCTGTAGACCAGGCTGGCCTCAAACTCAGAAATCTGCCTGCCTTTGCCTCCCAAGTCCTGGGATTAAAGGTGTGCATCACCACTGCCCGGCTGAACTGAACATCTTGATCATACACCTTTGACTCCCCGGATTGGAAGTACAACTATATATCACAGTGCTCACTCTACATAGTTCTAGGAATGGAGCTCAAGGCCTTGTACCTAATGGGAAAACACTCTACCAACTGATTACTGTCTAGAATTTGAGTTATGCTGTTTGCTTATATTTCCCCTAACATAAGCAATTCATTATTATGTAATTGTCATTTACCTCCAAGTTTTTTCTCTGTGATTTTTCCTTTAATGGATTGTACCCAGTTTAATGTTAAACTGTACCCATAATAGTGTAGTAAAGACATGAAGTTCCTAAAAATTTGAAAACAAATTATATCTGTGCATTGTATATCTAAAATGGAAAGAAAATTCAAATAAAATTTTAAGTTAGCTAAGGATTTATGGGAAAATGTTCATGTGTCATTTATCCAAATCTTGCCTAAAGGGACTGTAATGTAATTCTAGACTCAAAGACCTCATGGATTTGAGAGCTGTGTAAAAGAGATTAGACTTCTGAAATTTTTTAGGAATGTTTGAAAACACTTTGGGCAGATACAATTTCTGACCATACTAGTACAAAATAAGGGTGCCCCCCATTCAACATCTTAGCCCCCTTGGACTGACCCACTAGTCAGTTTATGAGGTCAGAATCCCTGTGTCTCTATCTTTGGAAAAGGCTGATGAGACAAATATTATCATCATGTTACGCATTACACTCCCACTGACCTGTGGAGTTGAGCATTGTAGAAGGGGAAATAAGAACAGATGAGCCCCATTCTCACCTGGCTCTTCTGCAGTGGCCTTGCTATCACACCTAGCAGAACTGCCACAGTAAACTAAGATGGTTTATTCTTACATAGAAGAAATTGTTATAGGGTCACTCTCATTCCCCTGTGACCTATATGTTTCTATGGAACTCATGAATTCCTGGACCTGTTAGTTCCTTCTGTGGAAAATCTAAAACCAAGGAAAGACACAGCTTGGACATGATGGCTGATGTTTCCGAGACCTTTAAAAATGGACTCCTAAATAGGTTATCATACTTTGTAGTAAGACTCAAGTCTCAGCCATGGTTTCTCACTCAGATGGGCAGTAAAAAAAATAAGAAATGTAGCAAAAATATTTTTGAAAACATTTAATCAAGGAACTTTCATTCTTAAATAATTTGATACAAATTATAGCATGTTGTCAGTAAATTAAGTGATTCACCTCAGCTTTTCTGCATTGCCAACATCTGAATTCTAAAGAACTACATACACATATATCTAGGATTTCATTATGTAAATATCTGTTGCTATATTTATGTACGGGCTGGTTTTGTGTATCAACTTGGAAGAAGCAGAGGAGTTATCACAGAGAAAGGAGACTCCATTGAGGAAATGCTTCCATGAGATCCAGCTATAAGGTATATTCTCAATTAGTGGTCAAGGTGAGAGGGCCCAGCCTCTTGTGAGTGCTGCAACCCTAGGCTGGTAGTCCTGAGTTCTATAAGAAAGCAAGCTGGGCAAGCCAGGGGAAGCAATCCAATAAGCAGCACCCCTCCATGGCCTCTGCATCATCTCCTGTTTCTGAGTCCCTGTCCTATGTGAGTTTCTGTCCTAACTTCCTTTGATGATAAACAGCAATGTAGAAGTGTAAGCTGAATAAACCTTTCTTCTCCAACTTGTTTCTTTGTCATGATATTTTGAGCAGGAATACAAACCCTGACTAAGACAATTGATAGCAAAAATTTCTTCATTAATAAAAGATTTAATAGCTAAAATTCTCTGTGAACAAAAAAAATACTACAGTAATGCTTGTAAAAGAAAGCCACAGATACTTTTCACATATTCTATCTTGTCAAAAGCAAGTAAGAAACAGGCACATCAGAATAGCTGTGCCTGAATCATATTTCACAGTATTCCATGACTCTTTTTTTTTTTTTTGAGAGTAGTCTCTCTTTGCTATGCAATCAGAAATAGGTAATAGGTTTTTAATGTCCTCAACATTTTCCATTTCATATATCAGGATAAAACTATAATAGTCTAGCTCAGCAGCTGCCTATATTGTGTTTAGTTTTAATGCAACTGAGAACCTTTATCATCTCTCTCCATTATGAATGCATAGGCACACACATTTTCAAATATGAAGTAAAAAGGCATTTCAAAGTTTGCATAGAATCCATCATATTTAAAACCAATGCCAAGAGAAATACTTTGAAACTTCATTGAAAATTAAACAAATACCGAGTTTTTTTTTTTTTTTATCCATTTAAACATGTCTTCATTTTCTCTAGGAATTTCAAAATTGAATTTTTGTCTGGAAATGAGTAAGTTCAGTGTAACTGGCAAAGGCTCAGCAGAAATCCTGTGTGATTTTTTTTTATTTTTCAGTTTACCTAAGATCTAAAATCATATGATAGGTTTAAGTAAGAGCAGTAACAAAACTATTAATTCTAAAATAGTAGACTTTTCTGAAAATAATTATAATTGATATATTAGTAAACAGTATAATTATATTCTTAATTAATTTTGTACTTCATTTAAACAACACAATCAGAACTTCAGTAAAGACTGTAAGGAATAAAAGTATATAATTTCATGAAAAGGGAGACGAGAGCAAGCTGATCCAGGATAAGAGGCCAGGCAAGGAAGACCTATAATTTTCCATAGAAGTATCACACCCAGGAACTGACCAGAGATGACCTTTGGCATTTAGATTCTCACATGAAAGTATGGAAGGCCAACTAACCCACTAACAGATACCCATCTGGAGAGTCACACATGATTAAAGTGGAGCCACGTGGTAGGCAGGCTTTTGCTGATATTTGGATATTGATTTTAATGGCATATGCTGTATGATTCTCAGAGAAAAACTAAGGATACTATTTATCATCATGAATATCAGTCCTGCAGAGAAAGACACCTCAGAACTACAAACTCTTATTTATTACCTGAACATTATAAAGCCTCTAATTGGAGAGGGGGTGACTGCATTAACAAAAAACAAGAGAGACTCAACCTATGAACTCAATCTGGATTTACAAGTTCCTAACAAAGAAACAAGTTTAAAAGAAAAAGTGAGAATATTTTCCTTAAAAATTACTAATACCATGGTAATAGCCTCCAAGGAGGATAACTTGGCTGAACTTCAAGAGAAATTATTCAAAATAATGATTATGTTGCCTTCAAACAACACTCTGGCACTGAAGATTTGATAATACTTCATGAGAACAAATGATTTGAATAAAATATAAAAGCCATTTCAAGGTATGAATATACATATCAGTAAAGAGATAAAACTCCTGAGAAAAAGCCAAAGTGAGATGATGACAAAAACGAAAAATCCAGAAGCCAATCAAAGAAGCTAAGAGAAAAAGGCTTGCCAATGAATAGGAGCATAGGAAACATAGAGTGTCAGAGGTGAAGACACAGCAGAGTAGTTCAATTTCTCAGTAGAAATCAATGATACATACATACACACACACATACATACATACATACATACATACATACATACTACATGTTCGTGTGTGTGTGTGTGTGTGTGTGTGTGTGTGTCTGTCTGTCTGTCTGTCTGTCTGCCTGTCTGTCTGTCTGTCTGTGTATGTACAGCTTTGGGGGATACCATGAAAAGATCAAATCTTCAAATTATGGGTAGAAGAAGGAGAACACTCTCCAATAAAAGGCATAGAAAATATTTTCAATTAAATCATACAAGAAAATCTACAGAACCTAGAGAAAAAGACATCCATACAGGTTGAATAAGAGATCTATTGAACACCAAATCAACAGGTCTTGAACAGAAACTCTCATATTATAGTTTACACATTTAAAAAGTTAAAATAAAGAAAATATATTGAAATTCATAAAAGTAAAAAGCCAAGTCACATAAAAAGAGAGATCAATGGAATAATAGATGATTCTTTCATGGAAATATTTAAAGCCAGGGGGTGCCTAAAAAGGTATATTCTAAGTCAGGAAACACCACAAATGTCAGCTTATACTATTATACCCAGCAAAGCTATATAATTGGAATAGAAATAAAATGTTTCCATAATAAAAACAGCTAAGGGATTTATTGTCCCCAAGTCAGCATCCTAGAGAAGATAGAGTTTAGATTCAAGAGAAGTCCAAGCACACCTTTAAGGTCAAGGAGCTAAATAAACAATGTCAAGATAGTGAAAGAGACAATGCCAGAAAAAATGTCACAAAATCTACATAATGCCAAGAATTTATGCATATCTTTCATAATACCTTTAAATATTGATAAGTTTAATTCTTCAAATAAAAGGATACAGGCTGAAACATTGGATTGGAGTGAATTCATAATTTTGATATCTTCAGGAAACATACTTTATCATGTATGATAAAGTTCTTTAAAAAAGGATATAAAAATTATTTTGTGAAAGTAAAACAAGAAAAAAATCAGGCATAGCTATTTTAACATCTGAAAAACTATTTTCATGATAAACTAGTCATAAGTGATATAGAATATTATATCAAACTCATGAATGAAATCATCCATCAAGAGAATATATATACAAAAATCATGAGAATACCCAGCTACATAAATGCACATTATTAGATTTTAGACTATAGATTAATCTTAATATAATTATAGGTAGTTACTTCAATACCATACTCTCATCAATGTGCAGGTATTCATATAAAAATAAAGAATCCTGGTATTAAAATGTCACCATGATTGCAAGTTAAATAAAGAGATCTACAGAACACTGCACTAAAAGTTAAAGAATGCAGGCTCCTCGATAAAGTACCTGGAGCTTTCTCCAATATTTATTACAAATTAGAACACAAAGGTAAATTTTGCAAATATAGAAAAATTAAAATAACAGTTTGTCTTCTATCTAACCACAATTCAATAGTTGGCTCTTTAAAAATATAAATGAAATGATAAACTTTGGTCAAATTTTGAAAATGGAGAAAGGTGATAGATGCAAAATACTTGTTATGCTGTTTATTTTTGTGGTTCAGAGTGCTGCTTCTGGGTAGATACTCTAATTTCTTCTCTCCTTGACAGCTTTCATAGTATGTTCTGGAATCATGGAAGCTAGGTCTAAGGAAAAAGTTTTCAGACAAGACCTTCCTTTTGGAATCATCTAAGTCCTGTGTGTGTGTGTGTGTGTGTGTGTGTGTGTGTGTGTGTGTGTGTCTGTGTGTGTGTATGTGTGTGTGTGTGTGTGTGTGTATGCATGTCTGTGTATGTGTGTGTGTCATCTTAAGCAATCCAGGCCCTCATTCAACCCCTGAGAGTCAGCCAAGAGTTAGATTAACTGCTTATCTTGTGTAAACAACCCTTCCAAAGGAGGTTTCTTGTGCCTGCTAGTGGTGATTTTGTTAGTCTATAGTCCTTCTGGAGGATAGTTTCGGTCCAAATGGCTTAACTTCTTTAATATGTACTATAATGTGAAATGTAATATACATTCAATTATATTTATTATGTATAATTTAAGTAAATATTAAATGATATGATATCTTGAGACTTTATGAAACAACCTTGATTTAATTTGTCACCTGTCCCTCCATTTTGTGTTGACCTCTTTCCTCTCCAGTTGAAGCAACACTTTTTACCATATCCCATCATCTACTGCTAGTTATTTACCACCAGCTATGACCTCTTTATACTTTATGGTTTCTGTGATTACTTCTGGAGAATGTATCTACATCACAGATCTTTCACCTATGGTTATGAGAATGCCAGAAAAGAGATGGTCAAAAAATTGTGAGATGCACGATTGATGTAGGTATATACAAGTGAAAGCATGTTAGAAATCAGTTTCAAGGTTTCTTAATAAACTAGAAATAGAACAGCCATATGTCCTTCCTCTACCACTGTGGGGTATGTGTGCAGTAGACTTTATTTCCTACTGCAGAGACTCTTGGTTATCCATGTAGAAAATGACTCTGTTCACAACTCCTAATTATACATTGAAAATCAATGTAATAGTTTTAAATGTGATTGTGCTACAACCTGAAATCATCTGGGCAGAGAAACTCAACGAGAAATTGTATACCTCTGATTCAACCCACGGGCATGCCTGTGGGAGACTGTCTTATTTAAATTAAATGACATAAGCAAGACCTAGCTCACTGTGGGTAAGCATCATTCTCAGGCCTTGGTATCCTGGGCTATATAAATGGGGAGAGGAGAGTGAGCACATATAAATCTGCATCCATTCCTATCACTGTGCTCCTGGCAGTGGATGTGACAAGCTGCTTTAACCTCTGTCTTGACTTCTCTAAACCAATGGACTGTAACCTATAATTGTGAAATGAACTCTTTTTATCTCAAGCTGATTTTAGCAACAAAAACAGAACTAGGACAATGCTAGTGAAAGCATCTACTTGAAAGACCTAGAATCCACAAAATTTAAGTTACTCTAAATGAATGCAGTCTCATCAATGTCACTGACTTGAACTATGTTCAGGGAAATCTTTCTAAAGAATTGTTAACGGGCTGCAGCCTCTTAGGACAAACAACAATATGAACTAACTAGTACCCTCAGAGCGCCCAGAGACCCAACCACCAACCAAGGATTATACATGGTGGGACTGAATGTTCTGGCAGCATGTGTATAGTAGAGGATTGAAAATTCGATCATCAATAGAAGGAGAGGCCCTCGGCCTTGTGAGGGTTTTGTGCCCCAGTGTGGGGGAGTGCCAGAGCCAATAAGTGGGAGAGGGTGGGGTGTCAGGCATGGGGAGGGGGAGGCAACAGGGGTTAGTTCTTGTTCTTTTTGTTTGTTTGTTTGGAGGGGAAACTAGGAAAGGAGAAATTTACATGTAAATAAAGAAAATATCTAATAAAAAAGAAAGAAAAAAAAAAAGAATTGTTAAGCAGCTGTAAGAAATTCATAAGGAGAAATAGCATTTTGAGTCCTAGATTTCAGTGCCACGTTTACACTGGGATAAACAAGAGTCTAGAAGAACCTGAGAGCTGAGACTAACTTTGAAAGTGGCTACAGGCTGAAGTCTTGATCATGTAAGTAGCTTGGAATTCATCCAGAGAGAATGAGGAATCCATTAGAGGGATTATTTGTGGAGTCCTGGTGACAAGATTAACATTTGTTACTTGAAACTGTCAGGATACAGACTGGACAGATGCTGGATGGTCTCTGGGAAGAGGCAAGGAAGCAAAGTCAGAGGCCCTTTCCAAAGTCTGAGTGAGATTATGAAGCATGATCAGAATGGAGAGTGAAAGCACCCCATTTGCTTTGCTTCTTGCATGTCGGCATAGATTTAAAGCAATCATCCTGTCTAAAGTAAGGGCAACACCAAGCAACTACTACTGGGTGACAATGGAGCACACTCCTGCTCTCGTGCATTTTATTTGTAAATAGAAAGTAATTCATAGATAACTTTCTTCCTCTGGTGCAATATGTGAGACTGTTAGAAGCTTATAGCTCACTACATATGGATGAGGTCTACTTCTTTTTTTTTTTTTTTTTTTAATTAGGTATTTTCTTTATTTACATGTACATTTTCCCTTTCCCATCTTCCCCTCCAAAACAAACAAACAAACAAACAAACAAAAGCAAGAACAAACCCCTTTTGCCTCCCCCTTCCCCATGCCTGCCACCCCACCCTCTCCCACTTATTGGCCCTGGCATTCCCCTACACTGGGGCACAAAACCTTCACAAGGCCGAGGACCTTTACTCCTATTGATGATCGAATTTGCAATCCTCTACTATATACCTGCTTCTAGTACATTCAATCCCACCCTGTATAGTCCTTGATTGGTGGTTGGGTCCCTGGGAGCTCTGGGGGTACTAGTTAGTAATTGTTGTTCGTCCTAAGGGGCTGCAAACCCTTCAGCTCCATAGAACCTTTCTCTAACTCCTTCATTGGGGACCGTGTACTCAGTTCAATGAATGACATCATTCCTTACATAGTTTTCCCACAACATAAGAAAGAAAGAAAGAAAGAAAGAAAGAAAGAAAGAAAGAAAGAAAG
>JADRCD010219803.1:11430-34618 GCA_019843815.1 Montemys delectorum
AGAAAGAAAGAAAGAAAGAAAGAAAGAAAGAAAGAAAGAAAGAAAGAGAGAGAGAGCGAGCGAGTGAGAGAGAGAGAGAGGGGGGGAGGGAGGAAGGAAGGAAGGAAGGAAGGAAGGAAGGAAGGAAGAAAGAAAGAAAGAAAGAAAGAAAGAAAGAAAGAAAGAAAGAAGAAAGAAAGTGGCACTTTTCCTTACTTATTGGGCAGACCCTTGTGACACCCTACATATAGTCCTAAAACGATTATTATAACCAAAGTCAGAAAGTACCATATGTGTGTCTGGGTTGAATTGTGTAGATCCATTGTATTGTGATTAAAGATGGTTGTTAGTTATTACAACTCAGTGACAATATTCAATTGTATATCCTAGGGAAGATTTTATTTAAATATGAAAAACAGATGAGAACAGCATCCTAAGTATCCAGACAACTAGTTCATTTTTCCTAGTGTTTTAAAAATATTTCTTGCCAGGCCTACCTGTTAGGATGACTGATATATGAGGTCAAGTAATATGCCGGTAGACTTACTGTATAGAATACAGTAATTGTTAGTAATACTGTTTTCCTGTCCCTTCAATATAGATGAATATGTACAAACTCAGCATGATTTGTGTCTGAGACATTGTAATGTTGCTGTTTTGAAGAAGTTTTACCTCTCTGATGACCCTGTTGAAATTTAATTCCCCATTATGAGCTATTAAGAGGTAGGACCCAGGGACTTTTAAGAAGTGAACTGGGCATTTCCTTAATGAATTAATTAATTTCATCATGCAACTAATGGATTAATGGGTTAATGGGTTATCTCAAGAATGGGCATGTAATAAAAAGCTAGTGTCGACAGACCGCTCCTATATCACTATCTCCTGTCATGTAAAACCCTGTGCCACCTTGGAACTATGCCAACAAAGCTGTCACCATATGGATCTTATACCAGAATCTAAAGTGAAATACTTCTTTTCTTTTTTTTTTTTTTGTATATAACACACCAGGTTACAATATTGCATCATGACATAAAGAGCGTTGACTTAGAAGGGTTGCTTTTCATGAAGGAGAAATCAGACTTCAAAATGATGGAGTCCCAAATAATGCATGATGTAGCTATAATAGAATAATGTAGTTACATATCAGCCACTGATATTTCAGTAAAGTGTCATTTATTTTAAGGAGGAATAATCAGGAGAATGTTTTGCCAGATTATTCTCTGTAGACCTAGGCTGTCAATATTTAAGTTAAAATTTGGACATTAAGAGGGAAAAGTAAATTGCAAGTGAAACGCCCTGCATTTTTGGAGTAGAGAACAATCAATGAAAACGTAGCAACATTACAGGGGGCTGCCTCAATTGGACTGAGGGAGACTGGATAGACAGACAGCAAATGCTTTAGCCCTGGAGCTAGTTCCACTGAATCATTAGACATACAATTTTTAAGGGACATATGTTGTGAATTTGGAAAGTAAAGATGAATATTTATAACTATCTGATACTTTTCATGGCATATTTATTAATAAAATACTATTTTAGGTGATCTATTGACAAAAGTATTTTTAAATAAATGGCAATTTTCTTCACACACACTGTGAACAATGCACAGCGATATGCCATGAGGCAGTCCTTTGAATTAAATGACTGCCTAAGGATCTGGCCTTAATACTGAACTGCGCTGATTTTCACTACACTGCTCTCAGAACCCAGCAGCATCTTAAGCTCACTGGAGCTTAAGATGTCTGTAATATTGGCCTGGAATGGGAGCTGCAAGCCCTTATAAGGAAATGGAATAAGAGGGGTCTTTGGTAAAATTAGGGTCCCTTGTCACTAAGTACAGAGTACTGGCTAGTTGGTGTCACCTCAGAAGTGGCTAGCTACAGTTCTGTTCTCTTAAGTATGTCTGGAGGGTTTCAGGCACAATGTCTGATGTGATGAAATCAGTCACAAATCCTCTTAAATCTATAATTCTAAACTCTGCACCGTAAGCAAGAAAATGAAGATGCCTGACCATGGTGCTCTACATGCAACCTCACTAATGTTCCCATCTAGAAACATAACAACAAAACAGACAAACTAATAAACAACAACAACAAAAACTATTAAAATGCAGACATCAGGACTTGGTATCTTAGTTTTCTGTGGAAACTTAGCTGCTGTTCCAAAGAGACACAAACTGATGATTAAATCATCTAAGATCTACATAATCCCAGTTCCCTAGTCCCTATAGAGGAAGCCAGGGACTGTATTATCTAAGAGTATATTTCAAGCACAGGACTGCACATGAAGCTCAAGGCCAGATAGCTTACCTGACATGTATAGCCCAGGCTTTAAGATTTGATACAACCAGAAAGAATGACATAGTAGCAGTACTCTAAGATCATTTCTTATATTTAAAATTGGGGTCTTTGCTTTAAAAATTTATTAAAGCTGAGAACAATAGGACACAACTGTGATTGCAGTACTTGTAAGACTGAGTTAAGATGATTACTGGAGGCTAAGTTATCATGGGCTATACAACAAAACAAAGAAAACTAGTAAGACTTCTTTTCTACTTGTTATTTCTTTTAGGGCTAGGGATAAGTTCAATGTTACAGCACTTGCCTAATATGCACAAGGTCCTTGAATGGAGAGACGAGAGATAGAGAGAGAGAAAGATAGAGGGGGGGGGAGAGACCTAGACAGAGACAGACACAGAGACACAGAGAGAGACACAGAGAGAGACACAGAGAGTCACAGAGACAGAGACACAGAGAGACACAGATATAAGCTAACCTGCTTGTGTAAACTCATAATCTCAGGTACCTGGGATGCTGAGTCAGGATTATTAAATGTTTAAGGCCAGCAACTTAGTGCAACCCTTTGTCAAAGAATAAGAGGAAGGATGGGGATTCATTTCAGTGGTACAGAGACCTTGGCAATCATGGACAAAATGCTAATTGCAATTCCTAGTTGGATAAAAGTATTACAAAAATATTTTAATTGTCTGTAGTTTTGAGTTTCTTGCCGTATGAGATATGTGATCAGAAGAGACTATGACATTGTCATTCATTAGCAGAATACATCCATAACAGAGAGGGAACTGAAAGTCTACCTTTGTGCTCTTTTATTCTCTCTCTCCTATTTTTATTTTTATTTTTTCCCCTTTTTCTGAACTATCACAGCATCTCACACAGATGCTCAGTTTGCCTGCTTGTGTTTGGACATTCAATCTAAGCATTATTGTTTTCTTGTTCAAAGCTTTCTGAATGTGCTGTAACTCCCCTAAAAACAGGAAACTCCTTTGCTCTCTTCTTCATTATTTATTCATTTTGTCAAATTATCTACAAGTAGAAGTATCCAGTAAGGTCTCTAGAAATTTACATCAGATGATAATTTTTCTTTTAAAGATAGTTATTAAAAATAAATCCTGTGACTGGTCATTTCTCATAACTTTACATATGAGGCAGTCATCAATGTTTTGTTCAGCATTGTATTTCTCCTCAGTAATTGATATGTTACATTAAAGGGACACAAAATGATATTAATTATGCACTAATGATCAAGGCAGTGTTTCCTAAGAACTAATGGTTGCCTGAGAGGAGGTGATGGCTTGAGGTCCAGCTGGCTATTAAGCTACAGGAAATGCTGAGGGCCAAGACTCATATTATTTCTCTCAGATGAAAATGAACCAAAAAAAAGGCAAATGGATTCTTTTTCCTCTAATGGGTAAAATGACCTCATTTTGGATGCAGAAGATGGTTCAGAAGTAGAAATGTTTGCCTAATAGCTAAGTCCCAATGGTCAGTGGTCTCTGTATTTTGTCTATTATTGATTTGAAGGTTTTGATTCAACCATAAATACCTCACAGCTTTTGAGCATTTATCCAATGCTGTAGGCACTGGGGGATATTATATGTAACATTTGCTCTTATGGCTTTTTTGTGAGAAATAAATAGATTATACTTGTGCTTAATATCAAAACACTTACTTTAAATATGTTTGATAACAGTAATCAATTATAAAAGCCACCAAAGAGTTGGCAGCTTTATTTTCTTTTATTCTGGAGTTTCATCAGAAAAACACTGGGAAAAGACATATGACTACAAGATATACTAATTTTCCTTAGATCATTGTCCTTTTATTTCATAATGCGTAATTAAAGATGAGTCACACATGCCCCTTAGAGAAAAATCCTATGCTAAATGAATCTAGACCTTTTCTTTCACATCTGTTGTGTGACAATTCCATATTAAAACAAGGGTGCTTCATAAATATCAATCCTCTAAAATATAATGTCTTCACTTTATCAGACATACCAAGTACAGGAAGATAGCCTTTAAGAGATTGTATTATTTTGTGGAGTTTGTGAAAGAGCATAGTGGCACATTGGGAACCTAATGACCAAGGCTGAAATAATTGGAAAATACAAATAATGCAGGGATGTAGATTATAATCCAATACAAAATAGATATTTATGCTCATAATCAATCAACAGGGATAGAATACACAAAATTGCACAAAATTATAGAACATTTTATAAAAGATATTCTACTGTCATGGAGGAGGACAATGTGCCTATATTTTCATTGTGGATTTTGTACAGTGCTTTTCTTCTGCAAAGAGCAATATGGGGAGTGAGAGGTGATTTATAAATATAGAGTTAGGATCAAGCAGACATGATGATCAAATCAGATCTTGATAGACTCATCAGTGGTGTTTAGAAACTTGTTATATTCAGTGTAGAATCTTGCCTGGTTGGTTTGGCAACTTGAGGACAATAAATGTCCATAACAATGAATGTTCTGAAGTCACAAGCTTTGGGAATACACCCCCTTCTCACTGCCCTGAGAAAAATGACCAAAACCAGCATAAAATATACCTATGCACATTATTATATTGCCAAGAGATACCTGGGTAGGTATTATGGCACACCTTGCTAAGGGCTTAAAGGAAAAAAAAAACATTAAAATGAACCCCTCAGTGTGAAATGTTAATGTATGTGTGAATTGAAAAGTAAAAATTCTTGTAAATTGCAAATTAATTCTTCCTCAGAAGGTAGCTTATATCTCTTTTGTGTTTTTCTTTACTGGGAGGATTTAAGACATCCACAAACACAGTGCACATTCCATTCCTTCATTTTGGCTGAATATGGCTTATACATATTTTGTGAATGTTTTTAAACATGACTTAAATACTAAATATAGCCCTTCTTGAAATCGAATGGAAATGGAAATGTATGAGGGAGGAGGGATTTTTCAACAATAATTGACTAACTTACTAACACAATATTTTCTGACAGGTAGGAGTAAGTACCACATGATCCTCAAAGGTACCACACAGTCATGGTCATCAGATGCACTAGTACTATTCAGCTGAATGAGACTGAGGGCATAACATCTAAATTCTATCCTTGGGGTCCCCAGATTTCAAGCAGTAATAACATGACTAACTTCAGAGATAATTTAGAAGACTAAATTAATTATTATATTTTAAACAGTTAGATAATGGAATCCCATTGTAAACATAACAAAATATATTATATTTAACATTTATTATTTAAATATAAATTCTTGAATACAGTTTCAGAAGGTGCATAAAACAGAGAAATTATTTTATAGTGCTTAAGATGTGACATCAACAGAGAGGCACAGACAACTCACTGGCAGAAATTAACTGTAGTTATTAAATGAAATTCAAGGCTAGTACAATGATGTGCTATATAGGAATCCCTCAATTCTTCACATATAAAAACATTCTCAACTCCTTTTCTTGTTTGTGTGTTGCATGCATGCATGAATAATTGAATTTACGTAGGCATATGTGTGTGGGAAGGTGGTGGTTAATGATTGTGTCTGCACATGTCAAGTGGACTGAGTTTGACATCAACTGTCTACCTTGATCAGGTAACAGAGTATGTATTGAGTCAGAGTTTTTCATTGGACCAACACTTATTATTCAACCAGTGTAGTTGAACATCTTGCTCCAGGGAGTCTCTGTCCTCACCTCCTGCACACTGGTACGATATCCAGTCATTACACCTACTCTGCTTTTAACCAGGTTCTACAGACCCAAACTGAAGACCTCCCATTTGTAGAGTGAGCACTTTACACAGTGAACCTTTTCTTTAAGTCTTTCAATATCTAGAAACTTGATGGAAAGTTGAGATAAAATCCAGTTGAGCATTGTGATACGTGCCTGTATTTCAAGCATTTGGGAGGTGGAGGTCAAAAACCCAAACTCAGTAGATAATATTGGGGGATAAAAAGACAAAACAAATATAAAATAACAAAAAGTCAAAAAGTGAATTAATCAAATAGATTTAAAGTTGTTTAAAAATTATTAGGTAGTATGATGAAAAGAACGTTATGGTCAGTCTTTTTTTGTGTGTTCAGTCTTTTTAAATTTTATTTATTTATTTATTTATTTATTTATTTATTTATTTATTTATTTTGAAGATTGACTCTTGGATATGTCCCAAGATAAGCATGCACTTTGCCATTAAATAATACCTGATCAGTGGTTATTCTAAATTCTACCATTAGAATTAGAAGGACTTTAAAACTCTCTATATTAGAACTTGGTATACAAATTGTTGTCAGAGCATAAAATTTGGGTTTCTGACGAACCACTTCAAATGTGACTCATCCTGCCTTTCTGAGAGATATTCTGGCTCTCAAGTTTGGTAGAATGCAAAAGCTATTATAATATAGGCTACTAAACATAGGCTATGGTTATAAAGTAATCCAATTCTATGTTCATCTCTATAAATCATGATGCATATAAGTATTACTATGTCTGAAATTTTTATTGAAAAGGACATAAACATTGGAGCTAAGTTCATATTTTGCTAGACTGGTACAACTGGTCAAACTACTTCCTTACTCTTGAGGGCCGAGACTTGAGAAGTAAGTGCTAATCTTGTCCACCATGAAGTCAGTGTGTTCTCATTGCTGTCATCATGTGGCCAAGCCTTCTTGAGAGGCAAATCTTCAGGCATGTGTCTCTCAGATGTCAGCTTCTAACTTCTCGCTTTATCTTGACAAGAACCATTCACTCTCTAGGGAGCATGACTACTGTTTCTTTCTTCCCAGATATTTATTTTATCAGTGAAAAGTCCTTGTCTTGCCTTATGGACTTCTCTACTATAGAATATTTCTTCTGTATATGAAATAGATACAGGAGGAAAATGAGTAAGGTAAGTCTCTTGCTGCAACTTCAAAACTATTAACATCTTATCTCAATAAACATATGTGCCTCCTTCATTCATTTTATCATTAATTTAATTTCATCAGAGATGTCAAAAGCTTCTGGGTAGCTCATTTTCTACTAAATATAAGATGCTAATATCAGGCTAGTAGCTGGAAGAATTTCATCGTTGTGTTTCCTTATTCATATTTATTAATCACCTGCCACAAATGAGGACAGATAGTAAATAAAGACAGGACTTTTGGGTTCCACACAGTAACTTTTTATTCCACATGAGAAGGAGAATAAGAATACAAGTAAGTAGAGTACCAGATAGTGTATAAAGCCATTGTTCCATATTTCCAAAGTCAAAATGATCAACTCTGTTTTAGCAAATGCATGAGGAAAAGAGCTGGCATTTGAATATCTTATGAATAGTCAAGATCTCAACAGTTGAAGGGGCTTTGTAGGGTGGTGAATTAAATAAGATATAAACTAGATTTACAGAAGTATGTACTTCTTTAAGTGAATAAGAACCTAGTGTTTCTCAAGAGAATGGAACCTCGATTGAATAAAATACAGCACAGATGTATGCACCTACCTGGCATATGCTTAGTAGACCAGATCTACTCTGTATACCAGAATGGCCAGTTGGAGCACTGAAACACAATAATATGGGAGTCCACTGAAACACAATAATATGGAAGTCCTTTAAAATGGAGAGTTCACCAAAAATGAAGGAGTGTTCCTCTTTCTCCACATCCTTGCCAGCATCTGCTGTCATGTTTTTGATCTTAGCAACTCTGACTAGTGTGAGGTAGAATCTCAGGGTTGTTTTGATTTGCATTTCCCTGGTGAATAAGGATGTTGAACATTTCTTTAGATGCTTCTCTGACATTTTGTTATCCTCAGTTGAAAATTCTTTATTTAGCTCTGTACCCCATTTTTAATAGGGTTATTTGTCTCTCTGAATTCTAACTCCTTGAGTTTTTTGTATATGTCGGATATTAGCTCTCTGTTTGGATTCAAGATTGGTAAAGATCCTTTCTCTTGGTTGCCATTTTTTCCTATTGACAGTGTGCTTTGCCTTATAGAAGCTTTGCAATTTTATGTGGTCTCATATGACTAATGTTGATCTTAGAGTATAAGCCATTCACGTTCTGTTCAGGAACTTTTTCCCTGTGCCCATGTATTCAAGGCTCTTCCCCATTTTCTCTTCTATTAGTTTCAGTGTATCTGGTTTTATATGGCAGTCTTTGATCCACTTGGACTCGAGCTTTGTGCAAGGAGATAAGAATGAATAATGGGGGAAGGGGATAACATTTGAAATGTAATAAATAAAATATCCAATAAAAATAAAATAAAAGGGATAACTCAAGGAAGCCTGCAGTGTCACTGTGCCATTCTAGAAAAAAAAAAATCTAGTTATTAAATTATTGGCTCTTCAACCATCTTCCATAGTGTACCACCACCATAATATAGTTTAAGCCTCACCAAAAAAAAATCACCTCTATTTTAGCATGAAATTTGTTTAAAACCATCTTACTTTCCTCAAACCTCAGACAACAAATTCCATTAAGGATAGAAAATTTAAGGATAGGTTTGCTACAGAGGAGTTATTTGGCATAAAAGTTTGCTTTGTAGAAGACCCAAGCAGAGAGCTGAGAATAAACAGGGAGTAGTATCTTACGTGGAGGTAGAAGAAGATGAGGAGAACTTAAATGAACATGGTTTTTAGAAGAGGATGTATGCAGGAAGCACACAACAGTCATTTTCAATATTACCAGCTCTTAGCTCTGTTTTTGATACTTTAAGGAAATGAATCATATTAAAACATTTTGTTCTCCATCCAGAGATGGTGCTGCCTGCTTGCTATAGGGATGCTCAGGATTTATGGGAAGAGCACTGAGTATGTATACAGTGTAGTACATTGCTTATTGCATCAAGTTCTCCCATTGCCATCCACTACAACTATATTATTTAAAGTATACTGAGGTCCAGAACATTGAATGTAATGAGTATTAGATAAATTATATCTTTTTGTTTGTTTGTTTATTTGTTTGTTTTTCAAGACAGGGTTTCTCTGGGTAGCCCTGGCTGTCCTGGAACTCACTCTATAGATCAGGCTGGCCTCGAACTCAGAAATCTGCCTGCCTCTGCCTCCCAAGTGCTGGGATTAAAGGTGTGCATGACCACCGCCCAGCTGAGAGAAATTATAACTTATATGTAAGGCATATCACACAGTTTAAGGCCCTCCTTAGATCCCAACAGGAAGAACAGTAAGACAACATGTGTTCACACTTGGTACCCTATGCATTAGTGATCTATTCACTTATTTTTCCCTATACTGCTGAGAACTTGATAGGAAAAAAAAACATTCATTTTTTTTACTATTTTTCCAAAATGAAAAACAAACTACACACACACACACACACACACACACACACCACATACAAAACAAATCTTTTACAAGGTGTTCACAAGCTCAGAATTGTCTCAGTTTCATTATTTAACCGAGATGTTGAGATGTTGAGATTACCGGTATATACCATCAGAACCAATTGATGATGGGAGAGACTCTACCCTGGGCCTTGCATGCTGGACAGCCGTCCTTCAGTTGGGCTGAGGCCCCCACCAGACTTACTTGAAAAGAACTATCTTTAGGTACTATTTTTCCTCATAAGTGTTGTGAGTTATTAAAAATTGTAAGTTTTGTCTATTCTATTTTATGTATCTCCCCCTAAAATGTAGTATTTGGATAAGAACAATAACGCTTGCACTTATAAACTTAAACATCCTGTGAGACAAGTGTGCTGATAGGAATGAGTAGCATTGAGTGCACATAGGAGTAGACTGGAGAAATACTTAGCTTTCCTCATGTTTTTCTGCCATTCTGTCATCAGCTACAAAACACTGTAAAAAAGTTTTAATACACATGCATATTTGTGTCATAGATTTTGGCCCCTTGCATTTGTTTCCTAATTGTTTGGGAGATGTTTACAAAACCAAAATTCTATAATATCTTGGCCACTAATATTACTATGCAGCTACAGGGTCAAGAAACAATACTTGTATATAAATCGATTTTAGAAGTGGTTTGGTTTTTAGAATGATAATGTTGATACCGTTTATATATCCCTGGGCATTCCACAAGATTCTACTTGTCCCACAATATATTTTAAGAGAAAATATCTTTAAAATTTACCAGCTTTTATGGTATTATGGCTGAGTTGCTGAGCAGTAGATTGATAAGAGGATCCTGTAAGGAAATCTTGTCTTTTCCTGCATTGTAGGATATAGTTGATATTATAACTCGATTTTTCTTTATTCATGCATTTAACAAAAGGGGATTACAGGAGGGGATACTTGAAGAAAATATAAAATAAAAATTAAGGGTTATTTTGAGTAGTTAATATGATTTTTTTAAGAAACACCTGTGGTAGATGGCATACAAATGTAGTCTTTCTTTGTGACTGTTAATTTTATTTTTAAAACAGAGACATTGTGATGCATTACAAAAATTCTCAAATTGTCATTATTGTTCTTAATGGTTAAATGTCCTGGTGCTGATGGTTAGCCTCTAGTTATCTTCTTTGAACTGATGGCTAAAGTATTGTATTTTTAAATTTTTTGATACAAGAATAAAATTTAGTTACTCTTGCCAGGGTCTGAAAAATTGGATAGACCTCATTTTGCAAAGATAATTATTATTCAAATGATTCTAGCTTTCTATCATGGGTAGAAAATTGCAAAGGACTTTGCTTGGTAGATGTTATCAATAGTAGGGCATTATAAAAACTTAGCACAAGAGTAATTGCATGACTTGGAAGATAGAGGTATAGTTGCATTTCTGTCAGTTTCAAAACCATAGCTATGGAGAACTCAATGAAAGAAGGTTAAGAAAAACTCTAAGATGAATCCATTAAAAAAATCTAACTCATTCAATGTGGATTCTTAAGTTTGATGAGTGTATTTCCTATTGAGTAAAATATATCATTACCTGGTAGCTAGAATGAATGAGAGGTTATTAATTTTATGATAAAAATAATTCAGCATTTGTTTATTCTTGGGAGATTTTAACAATCAACTCCATCAATGATAAGAGAAAATGTAATTTTCCATACATTGAAAGCAGAAGAAGTATGACATATGAAACCTGAGATTAAACACATCTCACTTTTTAAGAGCCATGCAATTTACTAACAATAAGCTATAAGCAGGACTGAGTGATTTAAAAGTGGAAATGTGTTGTTTTATATATTTTGGCTAACTTTTCTCCACACCTTTTAGTGTGTCTCTGTTTAGATGAAGAGGGTACAATGGTTAAGACCCAAGTCCTACTACATGTCTGGAGTTCCCACTGAGTACTGATAAGTAACAAACTTTACACTACCATAATTCATTCATCTACAATGAGAGACACTTGTGAGAATGAGTAGATTCTGAAGTGTACTACTTGCTAATTAAACTCTGTGGTTTTACTCAAACTACTTTTTAAGCAATAGGTGTAGATAATCATACTTCCTATACACCTTTGGAACACCAGATTGTAGGAGATAAAGGATATTATAGGGCCAGGTTGGGTGCACAGTTGTGATCTCATTAGTCAGGGATATTAAGGCAAAAAGTAATGGTTTAAAGGTCAGGCTTCTGTACCTAGCAAGACTACGTTTTGAAACCAAATGTAAAGGAAAAGAAATGAGCAGTGTAGAATCCATTAAGATAATGGAATCTTTATAATGCATAGTATAATTATTAAAAGGAAAAAGTAAATTGCTTAATAACAGCACCAATGTTTTACTAATCCTGTGAAAAAAATTTATGGCTAGAATGCTTTATAATTGGTTGTTCTCACTCAGTACACACACACACACACACACACACACACACACACACAAACACACACACACAGAAGAGATATTAATAAGAACCTTCTACAATTGTATGGAGAGACAGGTTTGACATGTTAGATTTTTCTATTCATAGTATTTAGTTTGTGTTTGGGAACCATAAATTTTTTTCTGTAATGCCCTCAGGACTCTTATGTGGTGAATATTTTCTTTTATATGGTACTATTTTAGAATCCTTCGAGGTACAGGTTAACAATTTCAAGAGAAAGGAAAAAACATCCAAGTCTTGTGTTAGTTGAAGCAAGAGAAAAATGACTTTTTACCTTCAAAGAAATTAGTGAAAGAAAATGATTGGCAAGGCAACCTATCTGCAGTCTTAAAACTCCACAAACATGAAATTTGTCCATGTAGTAAGACAGAAAGAGAGCTTCCACGCAAAACATTCTGCAGTTTAAATACTTACATTTCCTTTATCTAGATCTAGTAAGGGCACCAGATATCTTCTAGTCAAGAACTGGTCTGGCTAGTTCCACTTCTCATGGTTGACACATGCCTGTTCAAGTTCATTATGCTAATTAGACTTCTTATCTCTTGATCACAACTCAGATATTTGCTCTAACTTGATCTTTAGTTAAGGGACCATGAGCTAAGAAAATGATGTTTTTAAAATTTTTTCTAAAATTAAATTCTATGTCACCACAAGAAAGGTTTAGTCAAAAGTATTGAAAGAAAATTAGTATGAAATAGATATTTAAAAACTATGCATTCTTCTAATCTCTGGACTTCTCTACTGTCTCTTCCAACACCTGATCCTGAACCCCTTTTTACTGTCTCCTCTTCTTTCCCTCCCAGGTCCCTTCCTCCTTCTACTTCCCATGATTACTTTGTTCCTCCTAAATGGGACTGAAGTGTCCACACTTTGATCTTCCCTCTAGTTAAACTTCATTGGTTTGGGAGTTGTATCATTGGTATTCTAAGCTTTTGGGCTAATATCCATTTATCAGTGAATACATACCACTTGAGAACTGTTGGATGTGGTTTACCTCACTCAGGATGATATTTTCTAGTTCTGTCCATTTTCCTGCAAAATTCATGAAGTTATCATTTTTAATAGCTGCATAGGAGGAGGAAAGAAAAGGTGGGGGGCAGGATCAGGTATGGGAAGAGACAGGAGAAAAGTCCAGAGGGTCAGAAGAATGAGTAGGTGGGGAATGGCAGGAACCACTAGAATGTCCCAGACACCAGGGAAGCAAAATGTTCCCAGGACCCAACAGGGCTGACATTAGCCAAAATACTCAACAGAGGGGAGATAGAACCTGAAGATACATTCTGCAGTTGGCCCCCAGTTGAGGCAACACACCCACTTTCAAAATTGTTAACCCAGAATGATTCCTGTCTAAAAATGCAGGGACAAAAATGGATGAGACTGAAGGAAACACCACCCAAAGACTGCCCCCATCTTGGGATCCATCCCATCTGCAGACACCAAACCCAGACACTATTGCTGATGCCAAGAAGGGTTCACACACAGGAGGCTAGTATGGCTCTCCTTCGAGAGGCTCTACCAGCACCTGACTAAAATAGATGCAGATACTCATAGCCAACTGTAGGATTAAGCCCGGGAAACCATATGAAATAGTTGGGGGGGGCTGTGTGTGGCAGGACTGAAGGAGCTGAAGGTGATTGCAACCCCAAAGGGGAAAAAACAGTATCAACTAATCAGAAACCCCTAAACTCCCAGGGGCTGGACCACCAACCAAAGAGTATACATGAGTGGGTCCATGGCTCCCACTACATATGTAGCAGAGGTTTTCCTTAGCTGACATCAATGGGAGAGGACACTCTTGGTCCTTTGGAGGCTTGTTGCCCCAGCATAGGGAGATGCTGAAGAGGTGAGGCGGGAGTGGTTGGATGGGTGGAGGACCACCCTTTTAGAAGCAGAGGAGAGGGAGAATAGGATAGGGGTGTTGCAGAGGGGAGAACAGGGATCGGACATTTGAAATGTAGATAAATAAGATAACCACTTTAATAATAAGAACTATGGGAATTAAAAACTTAAATATTCCTCACTATTTTTATTTTATCTTTCCCAGGGTCTTATTAGACTACTCTTGGGCATAAATATAGCTCACACAATAGAAACACTTCTACTAAAGATGTCATTACTCAAAATATGGTGCATGAAGACTGTTCTAAACCTCTAACTCAAAACAAGGCATTGTTTTCCCTCTGATGAGCCTAATCACCACCAAGGTGTTTGGTTATCATCAAATACACTTTCTAAGAATTTTCTTTTAGTTTCCTCATTAACCTCACAATATAGACATATATCACATTGTGGTATTTGTAGTCTCTCTCTCTCTCTCTCTCTCTCTCTCTCTCTCTCTCTCTCACACACACACACACACACACACACACACACACACACACACACAAACAAACATTTGACATGATACAATTCACACATACATTTCTTTCCTGTTATGCTTATGATTAACATCTCAAACTGGCAGGGCTGGTTTATTTTTGTTTTTATAAGATAAAGCTGAGCTAAACAGGAAGGATATCATGGGTTACTAAAATAAACTTCTTATAATATTTCACATTTTGATTTTATGTTTTTGAAGTATTTCTTGGTGAAATGTGAGTACAAAGGAATAATTACATAGAGGCATATATATATATATATATATATATATATATATATATATATATATATATATACCCAGTTTTACTCAAGATCCGTTTGAGTTTGAAAAACTAGCCACACATCATAGATACTGAGAGCTTGACCTAAAACAGCTCAAACAGGGGTAGTTGCAATGAAGATACTCAGCTGTCAATTCCTTCATTTTACCTAAACCATCTTCTGTCACACCGAAAGACCCTTGGGCTTTTCACTTTTTAATATCTTTTGGTGTACTTATTTTCTCTCATAAAGTTTTACACAGGTTCATGTTTTACTTAAAAAATCAAAAGTTTTTTTATCATGATATTTTAGTAACTACTTTCTGAACCATATTTTTCTATTTCTGAATCTTCTTTCCGGAAAAAAAAGGAATATAAAATCAATAGAGATTTCAGTTCACTGTCAAGGTCTGTTTTAAGTTCCATGGACCTTTAATCTCGCAGCCTGACCTTTAAACCATCTGCTTCAGAACCAGGTAGCTGCAAAGCCTCAACTACTGGAAAACACAGAAAAGCACAATAGTTAGTGCCACAGTATAAACACTCCCCTTCTTATAAAGCGGGAACTGGGTCTCCTACATTATCTACAGAGACAAATAAGGATGTAATTAATTCACTTATATTATCTCAAATCTGTGGTGGTACAAGTTGGATTATTTATTCCCCTGTACGGAACATACTTACAACTGCAATCATAGATAATGTTTTAAGTTAGACAAATTCTGACTAGTCTCTTCACATGAAATAAACACACTAGGTGCTCATCTCTTAGGATTGTCAAACGTCTTCACATGTTCTAAATGTGAGCTTTAGTTTATAGATGCAATTCATTGCTCTTCTATATCAGTTCATGAAGTTGAAATCATAAGACATTCTGCGAGAAGAGTAGGATAAAATTACTTAGCTGCACATTTACTGGGAAGATTTGAAGAAATAGGAGTATGTTTAAACTTGATGAGCATTTCTATTATGATCTGCAAAGTATGGGTTAACGTGTGCAAATAATAAAATTGTATGATATTTGAAAATGTTTATTTTCTTTCTGCTTGGACTCTGTAACAAAGTAGAGAGGTCATCACCTAAGCCAGGAAGTTTGTCAGGATCTATCTTCTTTGATATGAAAATGGGCTGAGGAAGAAACTTGTCTTTGGACATGGAGTGAAAAGGCACTCATGCAGATGCTCCGTCCTTCAAAGTGATTGACAGCATGTGAAAATATCACAGTGAATCATGCTGTTTTGTCATGGAAGCTCCAAGATGTAGTCAACCTTGGGTGTTAACTGATAAATGAAATTTCTTCTCATGAGTGTGGACATATTCTCCATATCTGAATAGTGAGTCTCCTTTCCAAGAGAAGCTAGACAGCTCTTGAGATATGGTGAGGAAATGATAAACAGGATGCTATCTTCATCAGAGAACTTCATAGAAACAAGATACCATCAATCTCACCATTGAATACACACATACCTAACTGCTATACAGTAATTCATGAGCATCTTCAACAACGTTCATTTCTCTTTTCCAAGTGACAGACACATTCAACTGTTCTAATTCACCCCAGAGCTTTTAAAAATTCAGGCTATGAAACATATGACCATGGACCTGTACAAACATCCCTCTCTATTAAATAGGAACTATTTTATAGCCTCCCTCAAATTCATATATGAAATCCCCATCCCCAATGTGGTGGTTTACAGTGGTGGACCACTTGGTGATTACATTGCAGTAGGAAGCTATCTTTAACTGGAGTAAAGTAACACCCTTCAGAATGAAAGATCTCAGAATTCTTTCACCCTATCTAGCATATGAGGAAATATCATGAAGATGCTCATTTATGTTGGCATTTGAATTTAATTGAGCCTTGTGGTTTATATTAATTTGCTTTTAATTTGAATGGAAATAGAACTTTCATTACTTTTTTAAAAAGTATGGTGTCTTTGGTATATTTGTCAGGAATCTTTATTTAACCAAAAAGCCTCTATAGTTTTTGAAAGTAAAGGCACAAGTTCCTTGAGGTTTTTGCAGTGTGTGCTTCCAGTTAACAAGGTCAAATGCTTTGAAAGCTCGAAGTCTTAGATTAAGGGTTCATGAGGGATTCTGTGCTGGTTGTCCTGGTGCATGAGAGATATCTTAAGAGTCATTAAAACATAAACAGACAATATGGAGGAGGCTCATGAAGGAGTTCAGGCCACAGTAGAAAGCAGAGATCTTCTCTCACATGTTTCACATGCTCAGTACTTTGAAGCATAGTTAGAAGTATTTCATAAAACATGCTTGAAGTCAGGTTGTCTCTGTCTCCTAAGTGCCAGACAAGGAAAAGCTTTAACTCTTTAGTTGATGTGTGCTCATCATCCAGGCAGTTACTCATGGCACCTGGTTGATTATGTGCTTGGTAAACTTTCTTTGGGGAAGTGAGTATTCCTGACTTTAAGACAGCCACATATGGGTGCTGGGCAGTTTTTAATTTTAATTTTTTATTTTTATAGGCATTATGAAATTAGAGAGAAGATATGGCTGCTTTCTATATGGATAGCCTGGGTAACCCTTAGCCCCAATTCTAACATCAGCAATCAGCTGTATTAAATTCCAACCACACTTCTGCCAATGAGTAAATTGAAGCAGAAAAGGCTCATATAGGAAAATCAGTTTTCTGTGAAGGGTGCGGCAAGGTTTTCATGTTAGAACAGTGAGAAGTCCAAGTGTCCCAAATACCTCTCACCCACAAAGTCAGAATTTTGATCCAAGACCAATGGCTCCTGTGTTGAAAATTCCACTACCAGGAAAATCACAAGTTTGCTCTGGTTTATTGACAGTTGGTGCTATAAGGCAATACCACTCCCTGTCGTGAATTTGAATCACACATTTCTAATGTTATTACATGAATCACTCTCTTTAGACAAGTAACAAACATGCTAGAAATATGTTTATCATGTTCTTGTTTTTCTGAAAAACTTGGGAAAACATCATGAGTGGGTCTATTATCATTACCTTCCAGGAAGACTAATTTTCTCATTTTGGTTTGTTTTGTCCTCATCCTCCAGGAAAAAAATCCTCTAGGAATGAGGTCCGAGGTTAATCTCTAGGTTTTATGAGTAATGCTCCATGGCTTGCTCCTATGGCTGCTGATCACCTCTGAGAAGGGATAAACATGCGAGTTTTCTCTAAATCTCCTTGGCTCTGCTCATTTCATTTTCAAGGAATTCTGATTAAAAAAGAGCATAATCCCAAATAGTCACAGAGTGATTACTTCCTACTCCAACTGAGAATGGCCAGTGGATCCAACTACTTGTCAACTTTGTAATGGACTCCTGTTTAAACATCCAGCGATCATCTCAAGTAGAATATTGACCATGATCTGGACAGTTCATTCTTTTTACGATTATCAGTTTGTATTTGGGATTTCAAGACTATGCTTTCATTGTTTAGCAGATAATTGTATGCCATGGTTTTCATATAGTAGAGTATAAGTGTCTGTAAGGGAAAAAAACCTAGTTTTGCTTCTGTTTTTTGCCCACATGCATAAGGAATTACCTATAACACATATACACATAAACCATTTGTATACAAATAAATCATAAATAGTTTATTTATGAGGAGAATCTTATCTTAAATGATATGATTCTGATTTTGAGCTTCTGACTTTCTTGAAGCTTTTATTTCTCTTATGAACTAGTCAAGGAACAAGAGTTCTGCCTTAGGCTTTGAATAGATTTATATACTATTAGTTAATTGATTGTATATGTGTGCAAATGTAAGTTGCAATTTGTTGTATTTATCTAAGCTGACAAAATTTTAAATCTTATTATACATATGTAGCCAGCCAGACATCAATGTTAAAACATCAATAAAGCTTATAATCTATACTTTAGGGAATAAAAAGAGCATGTGCATACATACACACACACACACAGACACACACAGAAAACAAAAAAAAAAATCAAAACAAACAAACAACCTAGTCATCTGCATCAACCAGTATTAACTGTTTATATCTCACTAAAGGGTGAAGGCTGGGCTTCTTCCAGTCTCCATTTAGAGTACAGCAGTGATGTATGGGTGCTAAATAAAGGCTTATGGGCTTACAGTACATCAGAGCTCTGATAAAGCTTCCCCAGGAAAAGAAAAAATGGGACAAGGACTTATTTAGAAAATAGTTTGTAGATATGCCAGTACAATGGGACTCCTCTAAGTGACAGCATGGCTTAAGTATGGAATTTTTACTCCCAGCTCAGGAAATTTTAAGGCAGGAACCAAAGTCTATCTTAACTCTGGAGACACAGCTAGAATGCAGGCTGTTTTTCTACTGCGTTCTGATTTTCTGAGACATGTGAATTTTGGAAGATAAGAACAGAATAGCATATTAGTTGTAACATGTGACAGTTGTCAGATTAACAAAAGGAGTGGGAAGGAGGCCTTATCTAGGTCTCCATTTTCCCTGATTCAGTTTCAGGTTAAGAAGAGCTTAATGCTCATGCTTTAAATCTTGATATGAAAAAGGAAAATGAAGTCAAAGATTTGTGGGTCATAGGAACAGAAGCCAATTCCCTCCATAGTTTATAAATATATACAAGCTAAAGATACATGCAAAGGACCCTTCTGGACCACAGATACAACTTTGGTGGGGTTTTTTTCTATTTTATCTAAAACATTAAAAAGAAGAAAAGAGATTATGTCTGGAACTATTATTCCATGAAAGGGCTCCTTTAGTAGTATTTTTCCCTCAGTGGAAATGCAGAGATATGATTCTGTTAAAATAAACACAGAGAATGAAACCTCTTAAGTTAATTGTGCCTCTCTTACTAATTCCCATCAAGCACAGAGAGCTACTACTTAACTGATCTTTTAGATGACTAGCATATGCACACAGGAAGTCCTCTTTGTTATCTAATCTCAATCTCCCTTGCCATAATTCCACCTTGTTTTATTTTTAATAAAGGAAACCTGATGGAGCTCTGTTTTTGAAGGAGAAAACAGGAGAGGAATGAAATCATTTTGTAATTGAATTCTATTTTCTTCCTTGAACCTGTGTGTGTGTGTGTGTGTGTGTGTGTGTGTGTGTGTGTGTGTGTGTGTGTGTTTGTGTGTGTCTGTGTGTGTGTGTGTGTCTGTGTCTGTGTGTGTTAAGAAAATAATGGGGCCTATGGGAAGTAACATAAATTTTCAAGAATCAGGCAGAGGCTATTTAAAGTTACCTAGATGAATTCATCCATCATTTTTTAGCAAAGAAACAATGTCTGAAAGCTCAGAGATTTGGAGGATGACACTGCAGAACAAGTTTAATAAATGATATCATTGTGTTCTCTTGGTTTTGTAGATGTTGTATTTATTACAAACCTTATACTGAAACATAAAATACATACTCACAATTTGTACAAACAAACCCACTGTTAACCATACCATTGAATATTTTTCCAAATGAAATGTTCACTGAGGCAAAACAAAGTTATAGGAAATGAATCAATCTAATCTTTGCTTCTCTACTCAGGAAGCAAGACAGCCATGGATGACTTTGCCCTCTGTGTCACTTATTTCAACAATGGCATGTTCAATATTGATGGGTCTCATCAGGAGAGAAATTCAACCTGGTGCCAGAATAGAGGACACTGAAGAGGTAAAGGACACAGAATCAAGATGATGAATCCAAATCCCTGGGTGGCAGCTCCACTTCACAGAGCGCAGCCTCATTCTTTGTGATTGAAGAGAGTGATTTAGAATTGGACAGAACTGTAAGAATAGTGTATTTTTGTACTTTTAAGAAATTACATTATTTTATGAAATATTTTTATATGTACTATGCAAGAAGCATAAGCCATGTTTTCTGTTTTCAAGAAGTTCATCTTCTTTTGATTAGAGAATACAGGTAGGAGAGGATTAGGTTCCCAGGTGTTTGACAGTAAATATACTTAGAAAGTTATCTCTGTAGAAAGTCTAGAAGGGATGAAGATGGTTCAAGAAAACATGGAGAGAAAAAAGGAAAAAATGAGTACAAGACAGTCATCTGATAGTGACAAGAATAGCTTAACCTTTCTACAGCAAAGATGGATTTAATAGAATTTTGGCAGAATAAAGAATGCCAGACACAGGGATAATATGGTTGGGTATAAAAACTTTGAACACTTTAGTCACAAACTCTATCCTAGTACATATATTGAAAAGGAAACAGGAATGAAATAATCACTTAGCATCCTGTAAGGAGCTGGTGTTTACTGGGGGCAAGCTATCATTTCTTAAGTCAGCCTAATCCATAGACCATTTCATCAAAATTAATCAAAATTTAAGGCTAAATATCTGATGACACATAGACATAAAATATAGAATTGGAGAACCAATTCTAAAGAGATATCTCAGTGGTTAAGAACAGTTATTTACTTGCAGAGGACATGTGTTTTAGTCACAGTCCCTCACAAGGGAACTCACATCTACCCTCTGAGAGGATCTGGAGCTTGTCTCTTCTGGCATATGCCTGCACCTACACATGCCGTCACACACAAGTACACACAATTAAAACTAAAATAAATCTTAAAAATAGGCTTGGAATATCTGGAGATGCCATACCAGGTAAAATAGAGGGCACGTTTCACTCAGGGCTAATTTTCTACTCTCTCTTGTGGCTTGGTATCCATAGGGTATCATGATTGAGCAGGTCCTGCTAGACATTCTCTGTCAGAATGAGAGGAGTGCTTGAGATTAAGGCATTAGTATGGGAACAATTCCTGTGAGGCTTGTCCTTTATTTGACATGGGAAGAGAAAGATTATATTTGAATTTTGTTTTGAAAATCCAACTGAAATAATGGTGACAGAGTGAATTAATAAATAGTGTGGAGGGGAAGAATTAACTGGCACAAGCAGAAATATAAAAAGATTCAGTCTCAATGATACATTTGAAAGTTCTTATAAAACAGACTCTTAAGTACAAAATTCTGTTATAAAATGATAGATTTAAATTGTTAAACCTATTCATACATTTTTTTGTAGCTTACTCCAAGTTTGATACAGATTGACCTAGAATAAAAACTAATGCTAAACTAAAGAATATTGACCTAAGTAATACTTAAATTGTTTTAGAGCACACAGATTTTTTTGTCTAGCACATTACAAAGAATTTCAAAACATAATATATGTTCTTAATAACCTGTATAGAACAATTTCAAGTGACAGGTAAATTACTATAATCTATGCAATGTGGGCTACTCCAGTGTCCCCCTTATATAAGTACATTGTGATTTTCATGGTCACTTAGCTAAATCGAAAATAAATATGCTGGTTGAAAACAGTCTGAGGGAAATATTATAAATAAAATAATATTCCTCAAGACTAGTGCTCTAGTCTGGTGTCTGTTGCTGTAGTAAACATCATGGCCATGAAACAACACAGAGAGAAAAGGGCTTTGTTTGATTTACAAGTTATATTCCATCATCCTGAGATGCAAGGGCTGGTATCAAGCCAGGAAACTGGAAGTAGGAACTGGAGAAAGAACAAGTGGAATCCCTGCTTACTGGCTTGCTCTCTCTCATGCTTCATTTAGCATACTTTTTGACATAGCCCAGTACCACCTTCCCAGATGTGGCATGGTGCAGTGTGGACTAGCCACTGTTACTTCAAATAAACCGATAAAGGAAATGCTCCACAAGTATGTCTACAGGATTGAGGCTACATGCTAACAGAAACTATTTCAAACAATTCTGTGTTATGTCAGGTTGACAGATGATGCTAGGATTTAGGGACTAGTGCTACATGGCAGATATCAATTTCAAAATGAAGATATGATAAATTCATCTTATTCTGTCTCAGTTTAGTTGAAAAGAAACAATATATATTTGTATTCAGTGTACATGCACATGCACATGAGTGTGTACTTCTAAACCACATTTATGGCTTTCACAGACAAGATGTTAACTCTCTCTCTTTATCACATAGGTTCTGTTAATGGAACTGACATCATTCCTGGATCAAACATCTGTTTTTTTGTTTGTTTGTTTTTGTTTTTGTTTTTTGTTTTTTTGTTTTTGTTTTTTTGGTGGAGCCAGAGCGCTAAATTCAGTCTGGAGACCAATGGTGTTCCTGTGATTTGAGTATGAAATGTTCCTCTCAGACTCGTAATTTGCAATTAGCCCTGAACTGGTTAAGCATTTTAGAAGACAGTTGAAGCTTCAGGAAGTGTGCCCTTGTAGGGCAAAAGATGTCTCTGGGCATATAAAAAAGGTATATCTCTAACTAAATTGATCTACCTAACTCCAGACTGCTGATTGTAATATTCCCACCACACCCACACTCATGCTCCTGAGATACTAGTAACTCCCACCATCATGCCCTCTCTGCCATGATGGAATAGCCTCTCTCAAACCATGAACCCTCATAAAGCTGTTCTCCTTAAAGTTAGTTCTTTCTTCTTCCTTCTTTCTTTTTCCTTCTTTCTTCTTCTTCTCTCCTTCTCCCTCTCCTTTTTCCTTCTTCCTCTTTGCCTTCCTCCTCCTCCTCCTCCTCCTCCTCCTCCTCCCCCCCCC
>JADRCD010219803.1:34718-61150 GCA_019843815.1 Montemys delectorum
TCCTCCTCCTCCTCCTCCTCCTCCTCCTCCTCCTCCTCCTCCTCCTCAGTTTTCTCTTTTACCCCCACAAAACCAAGGAAAGTAAATTCTCTAAGTTTCAGTGATCCTGCCCAGTACTCGGTGATCCAGGCTTCTTCAAATCAAAGGCCAGCTAAGAAACCAGAGGTTGAATGTATGGCTATCGAGTAAAATTATATGTTGTGTAACTCGAATGAATTGGGAAGGCACTGATATGGACCAGTTGCTCACTTGTGTGAACTGAAATTCTTAATACAAAACAAACTACATGGTAATGTTGTTGTTCTTTTGTTTATATTAACCCAAATAATTAGTCAGGTACAAGTTCTAGATTTTTTAACATTTACATTTTCCTAATTTAATTTTTTTTTAATTATTTTTAATTAGGTATTTTCTTTATTTACATGTACATTTTCCCTTTCCCAGGTTCCCCTCCAAAACAAACAAACAAACAAACAAACAAAAACAAGAACAAACCCCTTTTGCCTCCCCCTCCCAATGCCTGTCACCACACCCTCTCCCACTTATTGGCCCTAATTTAATTTTTTCAATTTAATTTTTTAATTAATTTCTTCATTTTACATCCTGATTGCAGCCCCTCCCTTCTCTCCTCCCAGGCCCACCCTCCCGCACCCTTCTTTCAGTCTCCCCTTGTCCTCAGAGAAGGGGATGCTCCCTTTCCCCATACCAATCCACCATGGCATGTCAAGTCTCATCAGGACTAAGCAAATCCTCTCCCATTGAGGGCAGATACGCCATCCTAACTAGGGGAAAGGGATTCAAAGGCAGACAACAGAGACAAAATTAGAGACAGCTCATGCTTCATTTGTTGGGGGACCCATATGAAGACCAAGCTACATATCTTCTACATATGTGTCCGGGCCTAGGTCTAGTCCATGCCTGTTCTTTGGTTAGTAGTTCAGTCTCTTGGAGCTCCCATAGACCTGAGTTAGTTGGCTCTGTAGGTCCTCTTGTGGTGTCTGTGACCACCCTGGCTGCCCCAATCTTTCCCCTGACTCTTCCATAATACTCCCTGAACGCTGCCTAATGTTTGGCTGTGAGTCTCTGCGTTTGTTTCTATCAGCTGCTGGATGAAACCTTTCACATGATAGTTATGCTAGGCTGCAATCTGCAAGCATAGTACAGTATCATTAATAGTATCAAGGTTTGCTCTTCCTTGTAGGTCTCAAGTTGGACCAGCCATTGATTGGCTATTCCCATTTAATATTTTTTCTTTTTGAATTAGATATTTTCTTTATTTGAATGTCATATGATATCTCATTTCCCAGTTTCCCCTCCAAGAAAAGAAAAAATAAAATAAAAAACAAAAACAAAAATAAAAAACCCTATTCCCTTCCCCTTCCCTATGCTTACCAACCCACCATCTCCCACTTCCTGGCCCTGGCATTACACTACATTGGGGCATAGAACCTTCATAGGGCCAAGGGTCTCTCCTCCCATTGATGACCGACTAGGCCATCCTCTACTACACGTGCTGCTGGAGCCATTAGTCTCACCAATGGTTGGTGGTTTATTCCCTGGGAGCCCTGAGGGTACTAGTTAGTTCATATTGTTGTTCTTCCTAAGGGGCTGCAAACCCTTCAGCTCCTTGGGTCCTCTCTCTAGCTCCTTTATTGGGGACCCTGTACTCAGTCCAATGGATGGCTGTGAGCCTCTACTTCTGTATTAGTCAGGTACTATCAGAGCCTCTCAGGAGACAGCTGTTTCAGGGTCCTGTCAGCCAGCACTTCCTGGCATCCACAATTGTGTCTGGATTTGATGATTGAAATGGGAAGGATTCTCAGGCAGAGCAGTCTCTGGATTGTCCTTCTTTCAGTCTCTGCTCCATAGTTTGTCTCTGCAACTCCTTCCATGGGTATTCTGTTCCCCCTTTTAAGAATGATTGAAGTACCCACACTTTGGTCTTTCTTCTTCTTGAGTTCCTGTAGTGGCTATTCCTGGTTGTCAACTTGACTACATCTGAAATGAATTACAATCCAGAATTAGAAGGCTCACCTGTGGCCCTAATCTGGAGGCTGAGAGATACAAGTTTCTGACCTGAATCTTGGCATGGAGACCTTGAGGAATAGTGGCTACGAATCCCATAGGATTAACATAAAAAGCTCTGAGTTCAAGGTCATCCGGGGTTAAAGGTGTGGTGGCACACACCTTTAACCTGGGCCACACTTTTTGCTGGAGACATATATAAGGACATTGAAAAAAGGAAAGCTCTCTCTGCTTCGCCTGCTTGCCTTGTGGGACTGAGCAATTGCTGGATCCTTGGACTTCCATTCACAGCTGCTGCCGTGACTATTGTTGGGAGTTGATTGTTGGAAGTTGGACTACAAACTATAAGTCATCAATAAATCCCTTTACTACATAGAGACTAAGTTCTGTGACTCTAGAGAACCCTTAACTAAGACAGTTCCTTATGGTTTGTGTGTTGTACTTTGTATATTCCGAACTTCTGGGCTAATATCCACTTATCAGAGAGTGCATACCATGTGTGTTCTTTTGTGATTGGGTTACCTCACTCAGGATGATATTCTCCAGATCCATCCATTTCCCTAAGATTTTCAAAAATTCATTGTTTTTAATAGCTGAGTAATACTCCATTGTGTAAATGTACCACATTTTCTGTATCCATTCCTCTGTTGAGGGATATCTGAGTTGTTTCCAGTTTCTGGCTATTATAAATAAGGCTGCTATGAACATGGTGGAATATGTGCCACATGTTGGAGCATCTTCTGGGTATATGCCCAGGAATGGTATAGCTGGGTCCTCAGGTAGTATTATGTCTAACTTCCAGAGGAACTGCCACACTGATTTCTAGAGTGGTTGTACCAAGTTGCAATTCCACCAGCAATGAAGGAGTGTTCCTTTTTCTCCACAACCTCGCCAGCATCTGCTTTCACCTGAGTTTTTTATCCTAGCCATTCTGACTGGTGTGAGGTGGAATCTTAGAGCCTAATTTAATTTTTAACTGTAATTCCAAAGGTAATTTGGAATCTAGAGTTAATTTTAAAAGTAGAACAAAATTCTGAAATGGACTAAATTTTCTTCTACTTACTCTTTAAATTATAGAAGCAGAATAAAACAGATTGAAGAAGGGGAAACTAGAGTGAAAATCATATAGGTTCTTACTCTGCAGTAAATCTTGCATTTGCAATAAATTTATACAGGCAAAGCATGCACAGCATGTGATCCCAAGCCCTTCAGCCACATCAGGCTACAATTTATTTGAGTTGTCATGGATGTTCTCCTTCCGGTCATGTCTTTGCTGATTCATGTATCATGTCATATTCCAACTATTCTGACAATAAGTCAAGCATTATCCCTGGAATCATCTGTACACACAGTGAGAGAGAGAGGCTAGCCAAATACACACTGAATAGGAGTGGGAAGATCCAGCCTTAGATATTTTTTCTTCCTACTAAAGGAAAATCTGCTAAGCACATGGAATCAAGTTCCTGGATCGATAGGGAGAACTTTTAATTTTATAGCCATCCAATGAAAATTTATATCTTGACTAAGGATATGTTTGGGTAGTATAAGTGATATGCTCATAAAATTTTTGGAGTGACACATGAAGAATGAATGGGATAGTAATATAAAAAGCACATGTTACCTCCTCACTGATGATAGAGCCATCCTACCTTGCAAAGGCATTGACTTTCTTTTTGACTCATCTTTTAAAGTAACAAAGTGCTATATAATTAGAAAATTGCTCACAATAAAACACAACTAAATTAATAGTCTGATATTGTGTTAGAAGAAGCAAGATTCCCTAGGTCCTGCATAAGCATATTAGGTTTAGCTAATTTGTCAAGAAATATTCACAGGGAGTATTGCTTTCCTTCCCAATATGTGTTGGGACCTTTATTTGTTTGACTTTTTTTCTACTCTGGAACTTTCAGATAGTCTGACTTGGAAATGGAATCTGCTAGACTTATGTTTTTAATATACTGTCTTAAATGCTAGCATTTCATTCAACTATTTATCTGCAAGACTGATTTTAGGTCTATTTATTATGGGAGAAGTTACAGAAAAGACATACAAGTTACCTCTCTGTTTTCTGGTCTTTAAAAAAAGCAGGGGAAATGGTTTCTGAATTATCAAATGTTCCACTGAGAGCTCGGCAGGTGATTCCAAATTAAATTCACAACCTTCTAAGATGACATTTTTCTGTAGAAGGTCCCAGGATATAACTTTACCAATTGGATTCAAACCAAGTCTCTTTGTGACAATATATAAATCACTGAACTGTGGGATCAAGTATAGCACTCTCATAGTGCAAGAAGAGTAAGAAAATCGATTTTGTTAGGTCTTCTATAGCACTCATGGAAAGCATTATCAGTCCAAATGCCATACCCTTATTTATGTACTCTGTCTATCATTATCTGTCTGTCTGTCTACCTACCTACCCATCTATCTATCATCTATCTATTATCTACCTGTCTGACTATCATCTATTAAGATATATCTATCAAGCCAGGCAGAGGTGGTGCACACCTTTAATCCCAGCACTTGGGAGGCAGAGGCGAGCAAATTTCTGAGTTCTAAACCAGCCTGGTCTACAGAGTGACTTCCAGGACAGCCAGGGCGACACAGAGAAACCCTGTCTGAAAAAACCAAACCAACCAAACCAACCAACAAACAAATCTATCTAATATCTAGGTTCCATGTGAGTATGTACATATCTATATATCTGTTATCTATTATTTATCAATCTGTCTATCACAATACAAAGCAATGAAAAAGAAGTTATCAACTTGTGAGAGATATAAGGTGGAATATAGAAGAGATTGCAGGGTGGTAACATGGGAAAATTTTGAAGAGAAAAAATGGTAGGGAGAAAATTATGTAATTGTATTTAAATTAAAATATATTAGAATTTTAAAAGATATTTCTAAAATACTAAAACAAAAGAATATGCAATTCTTTCACATCTGAAGCTTGATATTGCTATAGCATTTGATACAACTTGAACCATGAATAGTTGGTTTATATTTTTAGTTTGCTAGAGTTTTTTAAATAATCTTTTGCATCGATCTTTAAGCTAATATATGTAGTATACAATATACATAAACTCCTACTCAGAAAAATATGTGAAATACAGGCTTAATTTCTTCTTGAAATTTTTCTTGAGATTGGGCCTGACTAGTACCAGGTGACTTGAATTTTGGAGTATAGACCAGATTAGTTTCAACAGGTGCCAGTACCCTGCCGCAGCTTCACTGGTGCTAGAATTATTGTTCTACACTAACACACCTAGCGTAAAGTTTAATTTCATCATGAAAAATTTAGATTTGAATAAACTAAAACAGTTTTGGGGAAGAAAAATGCTGAGTGAAATTTCCAATAAAAATGTTCTAAAGAATTGAGTTTCTCATAAATATGAGAGGATGAGGTCAAATTCTGATTATAAAGACATTTGTATCCATTCTCCAAAAAGATAACTACATACTAATGGTTTTAATCACTTGATTTAGTTGTACAAATGGTTTTTATTTTGCATAATAGTAAATTTTATATAACTAGAATTTATGTGGTGCAGAGTTTGTCTAGCTTGAACAAGTTTCTAGATGTTGTCTTTTATAACACACATGCATATACACTTTCACACACTTATATGTGTGTGTATATATGTGTGTGCATATATGTGTATATGTGTGTGTGTTTGTATGTATGCGTAGTTATAATTTATTCATTATATTGAAAACATATACCTAAATACAGTAAACTCATGGATTAAGGATGGATGGACTACTCTGGCTGATTCCTCTTGATATTAGGTGGTAATTACATGTCCTTGATTTTCTTGATGCAAAATACTTATGAATAATGAAAATATGTTGTTGAGATTTCTAACTATTTGAAATAATTTGATTGCCTTTACATCCTTTTAAATAATGATTACACTAATTTTCTTAATGTTAGACATACTTTCAGAACATAACAATTTTTACTACTTTATAGGAAAACCAACAGGAAATTCCAGTTACCTTGAAAAAGTCTCTTTCTACAATGTTCTCAGCAATCTGAAGGGCATGACATTTATAAACACTGATTAGTGACCACATAATACGACCTCAAACATCAACTATAGGATCTTACAGTTGAATTTCATGCATGAAATTCCTTTTAAAATCTGTTACTTAATAAAAATAGGTTTTTATTATTTGTATATGATATATTTAATATTCATATTACTTATGTTCCTTTTTTACCAATATATTTTACTGATAAAGTGGCTAGAACTTTATTAGTTCACTTACATTTCCATGAAACATCATGAATTGCATTCTAAAATTCAGTCATCTTTAAACAGTAACTCAATATGACATTTTTATTGTATTTCCATCAATTATGCTATTTAGCAATAATTAAACATTTTATATGCATTGTATTCAAGTTCCTGAAGAAGCTGAGACATCTTGAATTTCTGTGAATCTAGTGCAGCAAGTCATACAGCACATGAGTTATCAGGATGTAAGACTTCTCTTTCATTACACTAACACCAGAAATAACATTGCTCCAAATTTTATGTTAAAGATTCATTTATCTCAAAAGGCTCTGTATGTTGCTGGAAAATTGCAAATCTAGACATTACAATCTCAACCACACAAACCTTCCATGTAACCACTGACTATGATCTTATTTGTTACCAAATTTCACTGTTTTAAGACGTGTGCACACAATATAATTTCATCAAACTTTATGTCAAATTATCTATGCTAAAATCAAGGCATTTGATAAAATAATTTTAAAATAAACATTCTTTACTATACAGTTCCCTACTTTGTATCATTTTTGCATTTATGTTTTTCATTTAATTTCTTTTTTTCCAAAAACATCAACCAAAAAGTTTTATTGTCTTTCAAAACAGCAAACTCGCTTTCTATAAATTTAGTAATGCTTGTCCATTGAAAATAAGTATGTTAATTTGAAATTCAACTATTGCCTCATGCATGGAATTGGGTTGATTCTGAAATATTACCAGAAACTTACATACAATTTTCTCTTTGAAAATCAGAAGGTCAGGTTAGTTGCTGAAATGCTTGGGTCATTATATGTATTTTATTTTCGTAATGAAAGGGCATCCAGAAACTGTCCCACCTGGGGATTCATCCTATATTCAGCCACCTAATCCCAACACTTGCTGATGCCAAGAAGTGCTTGATGACAGGAGCCGATATGGATGTCTCCTGAGAGGATCTGTCAGAGCCTTACTGATACAGACTGGGATGCTTGTAACCAACCATTGAACTAAGCATGGAAATCCTAATGGAGGAGTTAGGGGAAGGAATGACGGGGCTGAAGGGGTTTGTAATCTCAGATGGAGAACAGCAATATCAACCAACCAGACCCCCCAGAGCTCCTAAGGATTAAACCACCGACCTAAGAACCCACGTGGAGGAACCTATGGCTCCAGCTGCATACATAGCAGAGGATGGCCTTGTCTGGCATCAGTGGGAGGGGAAGCCTGGATCCTGTATAGGCTTTATACCACATCATAGGGGAATGATAGAGTAGTGGGCAGGAATGCGTGGGAGGATGGGGGAGCACTCTTGTGGAGGCAGGGGAGGGGTGGAATGGGGTGTTTTGGAGGGAAAACATGGAATAGGAATGACATTTGAAATGTAAATAAACAAAATAACCAATTAAAAAAATAAACAAAATGCAGAGCTATTACTACTTCTCAAAAACACTGAAGTTTCTTCCTGCCATTCCTTTTTGGAAGCTCAATATCAGTGGGATATAAGTAGAATTGTCATTCAAAGTGATCAATAGTCTGAGAAAAATCCTCCCAGTTCTTGGCTACTCTTGGAAATGTGTCCTGTTAGCTATTTGGAATTCTTCACAATGGACCTAGTGATAGGTACTAATTCCTTCCTGCTATGATGATTCACAATGCTGTGGTTCAGCAGCAGCAGCACCTACCTGTAAACAAATGTCCACTTTGTACCTACTGAAGTCTAGTCACTGAGTGGTTATTGTTCCTGGAAAATAAATAACCTTTGCATTCAGAACACCCAGATGATGTTGACAGAAGCACACACACACACACACACACACACACACACACACAAAATAGAACTAATTCCACTAAGTTATGATTACCCATGTGTTTTGAACACTGGGGGTTGGCAGTCTGCCTGGCTGCACCTAGGCTCCCACTCAAAGACAGGACAGCACAGAGATGGTGTTCTTTGAAGCTGAGAACTCATTCTCTTTGTAGAATTTTCTGATCATATCTTTAATTGGTATCAAGGCACTGGCGTATGCATACAGATTGATTTAATGCCTCAATTATTAAAGACATTTATTTGCAGATATTCATTTGACAAGTTTTAATTGAGTTTAGCCTGTATGGACATTGAACTCTGTCTGGACTCTAGAATGTCTTTTCAGAACTATAAGACATTTGAATCCCAATCTGGTAGTTGCCAAGCTTCCATGGTGTAAAAAGAAGGAATTAAAAGGACAATGAACCTCATATATACTTACTATGTACTTTAGCTCTATTTTACAAAACACATGTTCTTTGGTGAATGTTGACATTTTTTATAGTAACATTAAATCTTGATAGAGCATAAAAGTGATTCATTTTGGAAGTTATGTTTAGGAGCAAGTAGTAAAAGTATACAGAACTTCATTGGGCACATAAAATCCACTTATGATTTGCGCTTCACTTTAACAAAAGACACTGATAAACTTGGGGCATGTCTAGTTACTACAGAATCTAGCAGCTCTCAACAGATATCACACTACTCTTATAATAAACTCAAGGCCATTTTGCCCTGACTTCAAACATTTGCCTTCATAAATCTGAAGATAATTAATACTTGTATCTTAATGTTTATCTCATCAGTTTAGTATAAGCACAAAACCAAGATTATGTCATGCATTTTATATATTTAATAAAAGAGTGACACAGTAATTGAAAATATTACAATTTATAATTATTATCACTATCAATGATTTTTATTTTCTTAAAATAGGAAATACATATGCATGTTTACATATAATAATAAATATATATCTATTCAGATATAAGTTGATGGGACTGTATATTGTATATACATATACATATATATATATGTATATATATATACACTCTTAGAATCAATGTGCTATGGGAATTATTACATAGAAAAAATCATTACATATATATTAAAGAACACAGTGACTTATATTTTAGGCCATAGAAATCATGTTATATATGATTTGTGTTTTACATATACCATATAACGACAGATATAAACATTAAAAATTCTCACTCAGTCAAATTGCTCTGACATCTCCATTAAAGAATAAATGATTTCTATATAACATGACACAAAATGAATAAGAAAGATTAAAAATTATCTGAGATAAAGATTAATCTCTGCATGACCCTCAATTAATATCTATCATATTTTACTGAAGACCTTTATTTCAGACTTTAGGAACCTATGACCAATTTATTGCAGGGTGTGCCTCTGAAAATTACAATACAGTGCTGATTTTAAAATACTCAGTGTCCAATAAAATTTTAGATAAGATAGAATGCTCTAACATTAACAAGAGAAATGAAGATGTTATAGGGCTTTTAGATATGAAGTGAGGAAGTACAAAAAAAGAAGAAAGTTTGAAAAAGATAAGGAAAAGAGGCAGGAAGAGATGAGAGAGAGAGAGAGAGAGAGAGAGAGAGAGAGAGAGAGAGAGAGAGAGAGAGAGATTTATTAGGAAATAAAACTGAGAACTGGGGTATTAACTTACAATCAAGGCTAAAAGTAAAATGAACAGCTAATTCTAGTTCACTTAGTTCTGCCTGTTCTCCAGAGAGAAAGAAAATAATAATATTTACTCGTTGACTCTTTTGTGAAGTTCATTGAATAAGGATTTTGTTATGTTTTTCTTCTCAGAAGCCACAGATTTTAGATAGCAAAATTCATTGTGATGTGTTAGGGTTTCCCCATAAACATTTGTACACTTGAGAGAATTTACTATATAATGGTAGTAATGCTATGATAATAGTTGTTTGAAGCACTCATTGCAATGGCAGACATAGGAATTAAAGGGCTACATAAAGAAATCTGTCTGAAACATATTGGGACCCATCTTCACATCAAGCTATCCTTCTTCATTCCAGAAGATGCTATGATGGCCACTGGGGGAGAAAAGACAACAAATTAAATTCCCACAGAATTTTAAAAAGTGTAATTATTTAAAAATGATTCTTATACAAGGAAGGGAGACTGTTTGGTTATGTTTCTCAGTGATGTGCCAAATATCTGACAAGAAGTAACTTGGTGAATAGATGCTTCTGTCTTCCATTTCTTTTATCACAATGTGGTACTTAGAGCACAGTATAAACACTTCAACTTTCCTTGTGTTTTGGGGCTCCTCTAAGCATATGGGGAAATTTAGTATTATTTTAGTATTATACTACATACGTAGTAGTATTAATGGTATTTCATATCCATTTCCTAGTCCAATTCCTATTGTCACTTCTATGCCACTTTGCAATCTCCCTCTAACCCAGTTTCTAGCTAAATTTCATTTCACTTTGTATTTTAGTACCTGTGGGAAAAGAATGGATCACAACCAGAAGAGTTCAGCTACCTGTTTTCTTCCTTTTTCTCTTTCTTAATTCCTTTGTTTCTTTGTTTGTTTGTTTTTGTTTGTTTCTTTGTTTCTTTGTTTGTTGTTTGTTCTTTCTTTCTTTCTTCCTTCCTTCCTTCCTTCCTTCCTTCCTTCCTTTCTTTCTTTTCTTTTTTTTTTTTCAGAATAAATTTTGGTCAAGAATGGAGGTTATCAATATTCCCCCTAGTAACCTTTCCTCATTCTTCAGAGTTCTTCCTTAGCCTTAATATGTTCATATTGATTAAGAAATTGAACATTAGCCAGGCGGTGGTGGTGCACACCTTTAATCCCAGCACTTGGGAGGCAGAGGCAGGTGGATTTCTGAGGCCAGCCTGGTCTACAGAGTGAGTTCCAGGACAGCCAGGGATCTACAGAGAAACCTTGTCTTGAAAAAACAAAACAAAACAAAAAGAAATTGAACATTGGTATATACTACTAGCTTGTATGTCTTGTAAGGTAGACTATGGATGTTTCTTTCAGGCTTAAGGAAAGATAAGAGTATTTATGAATATGAAACGTTCAATGTACTTTTATAATTTCTGTCAAAAGACAAGTAAATCTATTTTTATAAAATTTATTTAACTTTTAAGGTGTAATATAGTTCTTTTCACTTACTGTCTTATTTTTATACACAGTTTGATTTCATTTTGTCAGATTACATATATTCTACTTTAGAAACGGTATTGTGAGTCAGACAGTTAAAATATTTTGACATCTAATAGAAATTAACTAAAATACAGATTTCACTAAAATAAAGATCCAAGGCTCAAGTGCTTATTTGCATGCAAGTGGACCAATAAACATAAGTAGTTTGTCCTTTTGGATGATTACTCATTATAACCAATCACATATTAATTTTTGTGTAGATACCATCTTCTCTGTAATTTTGTTGATGTGTGTTCACCATGAAGTTTATAATGCTTTTCTTCAAAAGATCAAATTGGATGGTTGAGATGTTTAGAGTGTATTTATATTTTTTCTCTACTTGTACAGATTTCAATCAGGTAGGATAAAAACAGTGTATTAATCATTTTATGTCCTTGTCTATACATTTATTTGGGCCTATTTATCAAATATCTTATTATTAATTTGTTCCTATGCTGATAAAAGTTCAGTGATCCCCAAGTGCATGTTTATATTATATAAATACTATAACCATAAATACTATATTCAGCATCCTATATATTTAGCTATTGATTTCTGCTTGCTAAATCTGTTTAAAATATATTTAAAATGAAAACTGCTCAATTTGAAAGACTACATAGTTATCAAATAAAAAAATGAGACCAAACTGCTTTTGTAGAAGAAGGCAAAGAGGTTGGGATATGGGAATATGTTTTCCATTCTCTTTAATTTTTCCAAAATTTATATTATACAGAATCTTGTGTGCAATTTAGGCTTGCATCCATTTTTAGAAACAGTAATTTTTGATTCAAAGGAAATCTGCAATCTTGCAGAAATAAGACTCAGTTTAACAGTGTGTTTCCAAAGAAACTGTAGAGCTTCTCCTTTCAGACAAGAGCTTCCTGATGGAACCTATTAGTATTCCATGCACAGTGGGAGGGGGTGAGCTGGAGAAGGCAAATATTCCATAGGCTTATATTGTATTGCCCTGCAGAATACAATATATGGAGTGGGTGGGGACATCAGGTCTCATTTTTTTTTTCTTGCCACCTGCTAGCTTACTCCAGTTCATACAAGCCTCTGATAAGTGATGCCCCGCAGCAATTGTTTTTGATAAAGATTTTTATTGTTTTTAAATTTTATTAGAATTATATTACTATTCAAAGATTAAAAATAAAACAATATAAATACACCCACTTTGCATTTTAATCATGTGCTTTCATTACATTGGAAGTTCTCAAATATCTCAGCTGTTGGAAGAAGAAGAATAAACTGTTGTTGCTTTAGCATGTATTCTTTTGTGGAGCTCTAGCTACTAACCTTATTGCATGACAGCCTATTATTTTTCTTATGCGCCATCTTTATCTATGAAACTGGAAGGACAACTAATTATACCCTTTTGCAAATGAATATAACAGAGGGATTTTGTTCAACATTTTTTAAAGTTGTTGAGTGGGTCCACTGTGTGCATGTTGTCTGTGTATTTGTGTGTTTGTGTGTATTTTAAGTCCCCAGTGTTGTGTATATTATAACATGGGGTTATTTTTTGCACTGTTGTTATATTATAAACTTTCCAGTTTCTGTGGCTCTTTCATGAGCTTCTACATTTTTTATTTTGATAGATGTAATAATTACTGTTCTTAATGTTTGCCCAACATTGCTGTGAAAGACATAGAGGGGGAAGGCAATGAAAATAAACATGTTAACAAAGTGTAATGATGTCTTATACAATCTTTTATGTTCCCCCACAGATCATTATAATAATTTTATCAGCAAATGTAGACATTGCAGTTTTGTAGGATTGTGATCAAAATGCACTTAGCTTCATTAACCATCAAGGGAAACCCTTGAGTTTAGAGACTTCCTTCAAGTATAATTGCTTTTTGCTTTCAGAAGGGAGGCAGAAGCCATGTTCAAAACAGAGTATCTGAGATCAGAATCAAGACAACTTAGTGTCATGTTCCTCACAATCCCCTGCCCCACTTGCTTTCTCCCTATTTTCTACTAACTTGGCCTTTAATCATTTGGCTGTATTTATGTTGATTGCTAGAAGGTGTTCAAACTTTGTACAAACAGAGATGCAGTTTCCAATAGATGAGATTATCTAGCAAGGCAAATGTCACTCTCCATGGTATGTATCAGGTGACTCTTGGGCCATCAGTTTCCTTCTAAATGTACAAGGTTTCTGACCAGCCACAGAAAAGGATCAGTGAGAGCTGCACTGAGCTATAGGTAATGCAGGAATGCGATGAACATAAAACATTTGCTATAACTTAAAATGTAAGATGAAGCTTATAATTTACTATAAGAGCACATTGCTAAGGAAGATGATAGTGGTATAGTTATAATTTCTTATCTTTATTTTGGTTGATTTTATTGCCCCTAGCATTACTGCATGCAGCTGCTTCTCTTGGCTTAGGTGTATCTTAATGATTTAGAGAGCATCATTTCCAAACTGCCTTATAAAGGGCTACAGTTTACTACAAGGATAACCATCTAGTGTTGTTGACTATATTATTGCAGATACCTGTTAGGCTTGACATTTAAATCACGATTCCTGGTTATTACATTTTATTAGGAATTCACTTCCCACTGAGAAATAAAGGGCCCCGAGCACTAATGTCATTCTGTACTGCTCAGGTGCACTTTCATACTTAGGCTGATTCATTACCACATCTTGATGCAAGAGCCTAGAGGTTTTCATTTTCCTTAATCTGTTTTGCTAATATATTACTACAGAGACTAGATTCAGTTTTCAATTCAGAATGTAGTAGGAGAAAGTCAGAAATGTATGGAGTGAGCTTGTAACATGTTTGTAAGAGAGGTCTAGCATCAAGCATGACTGATATTTTTTTTACTTCAATAGTAGTTTATAAGCATATATTCACTGTGCATGGTACTGGGTTGCATTTGGCTGTTGTCATGGAACCTCATTGTGGAGTTCCACCCCACAATCTGGTTTATAATCTATTGTTACACTCTCCCTCCACATAATTCTCTCTGATTATCCAGATAGCTTCTCTTCTGCTGTTCATGCCTTATACAGACATAAGATTTATGGCCTTATGTAGACTCTTGAACACATGAATAAGAGAACACATGTGATCTGTCTTTGTGTTTCATGGTTTCTTTAATTTAATTTTGTTTGCATATTTCCATTTTTATGTGATTGCTTTGATTTTATTCTTTATTAATGAAAAATCCCATTGTGCAAACAAACTACTAGCTGTGTATCTGACAGAGGACTAATATCTAAAATATATGAAGAAATCAAAAAAAAAAAGTGAACAATGTGAAATCAAACAAGCCAATAAGTAAGCTGGATAGCAAAAAAGATAGCAAAAAAACTCAAAAAAGAGTTCATATAAGATGAAATATTAATGGCCAGTACATCTAAGGTGATATTTTTAATGAAAAAAATTATTTGAAAACTCTCAAAATTAGAGCTGGCATGAAACATTAATGTAAAAACTGCAAATTTTGTAATTTAAATTCAACATTCATTGACTTGTTCATTGTGCACTCAGCAGGCAGGTAAAAATGATAAACAGCATTAAAATATTAGCAACATCATTAAAATAGAACATTTATAAAAGAATAAATGTTACTATTTAAATGTCTATTTCAAAAATTTATACAAGTAAGGTTTTACAAAACTCATTTTCAAAAGTAATAAAGGTTTATTAAAAATACTAACATGACTAATATGTTGAATCACCTATTTTGGCTGTTTTCTTGATATTGCCAACAGAGCTAAATTATCAAAGAAACTACATAAATTTGGAACTATTGAGAAACTTATTTAGATAGAGGAAATTCTTTGCCTACAAAGAAAAGTAAACAAGACCAGAAGACAATTATTAAAAAGAATGTGAATTTTATCATAGTAATATGGATGTAGAATGATTTTCATTTCTATAAAATGCTGGAAGTCCATACTTGCATAGATAAAAACCTCACAAAGCTCCTTAAAGAAGGACATTAAGATCTTCCTTCCTAACTCTTGGTATCTTCTCCCAAGATACCAATGCCTTAGTCTCTTATTTTTCTTTAAAGTCACAGTAAATTGTCTACCCATAATATCTGTCTATATCTATCTGTATACACTGGAAAAGCAATCATGCCTTCATTAAATGACATATACTGCATATAATGATTTGTTCTTAAAATAACCAAGACCACATTTAGCCTATATTTTATTATCATTAAGTAAAAATCTAATATTAGGTATACATTATATTGCATAATAAATATATACACAGATAATCTCATTCTTTCCTTATTAATTTACTCTTTCTTTTGTTACTATTAATATTTTACATCTTAATTACCAAAACTGCTGACATAAACAGAAATTGATTTCATCTATGTTTAACTCTATGTTGAGTCATTGTTACCTAGGTTCAAGGTAAAGAATAAAACTAGGGCCATGATTTTCTGTAAAATGTGTCAGCCAAAGCAAAGGGGACAAAGAGGGGGATAATCTGCCTCTGAATGGTACAGTGAGGTCACAAAACGAGGAGATTTATTCTTAATGATAGTTAAAATGACAACTGTCACTACTTTATGTGACAATTCAGAAATAGGAGACAACTTATGTTCTCCAAATCTTGTTTTATCTACAATTGTATAAAAACATAAGAATTAGGAATATGAAGATATCTACGTATTTCTAGAGGGATATAAGCCACTGAACTAAATTTAAATTTCATTCATGAGGAATGAGAGTTTTTAGAAATATTTTAAAATGAATGAATATATGATTGGAAAGATTTTTAGGAAGAGGTGTTGTCACTTACATCAGAAGATTCCAAAATTAGTGTCAACATGCCAAAGGAAGAGAATGAATTTCCTGACCCTGTCCCTGTCTTTGTCCTTGTGCCTTTCCCTCTCCCTCTTCCTGTCTTTCATCTGTCTCTCCCTCTTCTCAATTCCTCTCCTTATCCAAACCTAAAAGTATAGTAATGTAGCCTAATCTGGCATACTGTCCTTAGGCTGAGTTTAATGTCATGTGATGGATTTATGTATACCTACCATCATTTCTCAGTTCTTAACTAGCTTCACTTCTGCCATGGTTAGGGAGAGCAATGTTTGCTTATGTCTTTGGGGATCAGTCCCATGAGACAGTTATTGATCTCTGGTATTAGAGTCTCTGGGTTGTGATGATAATGACACCCTCATGACTCCCTCCATAATCAGGGTAGTCATGCATCTGTGGCTTAATATCTTATTATCAATCCAGTGGGAGTTACACAAATAACAACCTGAGAGTGAGACCAAGGAGGATACTAATTATACATATCAAATGGAAGACTGGCAGACCTGGCTGAAATTACCCAAAAGTGCTCAGTTTGGCATCAAAGAGAAGTTCCCTTATCACATTCTACTGTCAAATTTATCTCTTTAGTATCATCACATTATGATGCATAAATTGTCTACTCTTTGAAACTATGGATACTAGATTGCTAAAAACACATTGAAAAGTCTCATAAATACTTCCCAGTAATAATTACAGTAGGGCTCAATTCAGTCTGAACTCCCTTCTTACCACACAGCATTCTGATCTATCATTTTGCACAACCTGGCCTATACCTGTCCTTCTTAATCTAGTCTTGAGTTCTAGCTATTGGTCTGCAAGATACATTCAATAAGTTGTAATACAGGCTTGTTACAGCATTTGAGAAATGGATGAGTCTTTTATTTTAATAGTAGAATTCATTTATTATATACCATGGTTCAAATAGCTCTATTTAATTAATTTTTCCCTTAGGAAAAAATGTAGTAGTGGTCAAAATCCCCCAGATTAGGCATGAGAACCCAAGGTCAGTCCTTAGCCTATAATAGTTCACTGCCTAAAGTGGTTTTCAAGTGCCCAAGGATTATCTTTATCCATGTGAACATTTTCTGCCTAGAAAATTAACAGCTGAGTGCATTTTGAGTAAAATGCTAAAGGAAATGGCTGATAAAAATATCAATGTTGTGTATCTGCTGAAGGCGATACATATCTGTTTTTTCTCAAGCCTCTGTTAAGCTGTCATCCTCACCCTTATCACAGGAATGATTATCTCAGAGTGTGTTATCACCAGACTCTTTCCTGACCAGACAGAAAAAAATCCCTGGAAGGAGTTACGTGTCTCATTTGTCTTAAGGGGGTTGTTCTCTTGTGACGAATCACTTATCCTTGCTGTTAATAGTCAACACACAAAGTGAGCATACTGAATGTGGAGAGGTCATGCTCTCTGCAAGACAGTCTAGGTTTTCAAATTACTGAAGCCAAATAAACCAACTGGCAAGAAATTGATGGTAAATGTCCACCTGATTGCCTGATTACTCCTGAATTTCTGAATCTGCTAAGTGATAAACTGTGACTAATGTAATCCTTTGAAATCACTTGATTGTGCAAGAAAAGAATGTGTGTCTCAGTAGCCAGTGTGGTGAGAGGACAGGTTTTGGTTTGAGATCAAGAAAAAATGTACTAAGTGACTGGAGCTGAAAAGTGAGCTCTGATGTGGGCTGAGGAAAGCAATTAAAAGTGCTTGGCAGAACAAGTGCTTACAATACATTGTGCAAACCTCTATTCAGAAATCCAGCACCTATGTGAAAAAGCCTGGCACACCAATATTTTGTTGAAATGTTAAGGGTGCAGCTTTCTCCTTGTGACTGCAATATACTATCTAGTAGTGGGTATGCTTGTCCTCTGGCTCTTATAGTCTTTCTTCTCTCCCCACAGTGATATTCCCTGAGTCGTAGGTGTAGAGATTTTATTGAAGATGTAGCTATTTGGGCTTCACATTCAACATTTACAGACACTTAACTTCTGTATTTTGATCAGTTGCAGCTCTCTGAAAGATCTGCATAATGACAGTAGCCATTTAAATGGGGAAATTTTGCATAGTCTCACACGAAATGAAGAAGTATAGGCGATTATTGGCTGCTAAGAGAATCAGTTTTCTCCAGGAATAAGATATCTGATAGGTTATCAAATTCCAGGTGATCATTCCTAAATACAACTACTTCTATAAGAGTCTGCAGGGTGTGTGTGCATGCGTGTGTGAGTGAGTGTGTGTGTGTGTGTGTGTGTGTGTGTGTGTGTGTATAATCACAATAATTAAAGAAAAATTTTAAGCTTGAGATGGGGTTTGAGGAACAAATGAGTTGTTGGAGAACGGAGAAGGATGGAAGTTGTATAATACAAGAGTTATGTATTTCCTGTGAAAATAGAAAAATATTAAAAATTTAAAAAGTGATACATGAGGAGACAGACACAGGAAAATCTGTGGGGTGTAGTAGCTGACCAGCTGACACTAATTCATAAGTTACAGGCCTATGAAGGATGCAGTCCCAAAATTTAATTAATTAATTAATTAATAATTAAATATTAAATTAGAGAATGACAGAACATGAGCATGTGTTTTTAACTTCTGTCCTCTACTTTCACTCACATGCATATGCACAAATAGATGTGCACACATACACACCACCCAATAAAACACATATTAGTAAATGTAAAATAAATCAATGAATGTCAATATAAACAAGAGGCAAAAATAAAATGAATAGTGAATCACAAATATACTTTAACATTTGACATATGAACTACAAATTTTTTACATTCCTTTTTCTAGGCTTATTGAATAACATAATTTTTACCTTTTGGCTGATTAAAATTATAAGATTATTTGTGGAAAAATGAATACTTAAATTCACAGGGAGACCCAGAGATTTTCAATCCCTTGCTAAGTTCCTGTTTTCTCTTTGCTGTATTGCTACTGAGTTATCTTCCTTGTTCAATGAAAAAATAAGATTTAATATAAACATAATAATAAATAAACTGTAAGAATAATAGGCATTTATGGACCTTGCATTGTATGTGAATCATTACCTCTCTTAAAACATTAATGTTAATTCACATGATAGACTACAGTAAAAGATAATCAAAGATAAAAAACATCCCCTGTGAGTCTTTCTTATTTTTGTTTTTGAAAATACAAGTTATCTGGCTGTTGTATTTCATCTAAACTTTTTTTTCTGCCCCCAAAGTAATACATTTATGGAATATTTTGCCTCTCCTGAATGTCCATTATAAAGTGACAATTTAACATATTCTGACAAAGGAAAAGCAAAATACTGATAGGTAATTTTACAATCAAGAAAACTAACTTTAATTCTGGCTAGATGGTTCAGTGGCTGAAACACTTGTCACACAAACTTCATGACCTTGGTTTCAGCTCTGGAAATCATCAAAAGTCAGAAAGAGAAAGAAGTTTTATATAGTTGTTCTCTATCTTCCACATACATGTCATGCCATGTGTATATCAATGTATACTTGTTGTGTAGACATAGTAATAATCGAATTTATTGAAAAAAAGTTTGAGAAACTCAACTGCAAATATGTATGCCTGAGAATGCCTTACCCCAAGAGTGTGGCCCAGTCCTGCACATCAACCTATAAGGACATTTCTATTTGTATAACACTGAAATTACCATCCTCATAAATAGTGACCTGTAAGGTGGCTCTGAGCAAGTGAAATGGCAAAGTCTGAATCCAACATTTGGACTTATGCATGTCCTTTAGATAGTTAAAGTACAGTCTCTGCACTTTGCTGGATGAACTAGCTAGACTCTGATTTGTCCTAACTCTTCTATCGAAGGTTCCCTAAAGGGCTGTCCATGATTTATCTAACAGTGCCCAAGGAAGATACGTTTTCTCAGCTTGAGAGTCTGTGAGGGCTGGAATTTATCTTGCTGCCAGATACAAAAGAGGCTGAGTATTCCCAAGTCCTGCATCATCGTCGAGGAGCAAATGAACTGATTTCTGTGTCAGTTATTCCATTTGCTCCCGGGAGCAATCGTTCTTTCCAGAAACAAGTCCTGTTGACTATCTTCCAAACCTTATAGCAATTCTTGCCAAGCCATTTTGGAGAGGCGGTTCTTGGAGAACACACAGCCATATGGAATGGAACTTGTGCTCCAGGCCAGCCCACACTTCATAATTTGCATAATGCAAACCACTGTCCATCCTATTGTAAGAAGGGCTTTGGAAAATATTCATTTCTAGGGACTCCATGCTAAAGTCTAGCAAATGTTCTATACAAACAACCTCAAAGAATGGCTTGGTAATGCATTCCATCACTATTCTCTAAGATTAAATACAAAAGTACAAAAGTATGAAGCAGAAGTACAGTGTTCCACCTAAGCTCACTCCTACTGGACATTGTTCATTACTTGAGGTAGCAGCCCTGCCTCTTGTCTGGTCATCATTATCATCCTCAGCTGAATACAGTGCCTGCCAATAAGTATATGCTGAAGAGATGGATTGATGCCCTCTTCCCAACACTTCATTCCATGTTCCTTTGAACAGAGAAAAGAACCCCACAGACAAAGATACAAAGGGATGCTATGTTTTTAGGGTATAAAGCTAAAAAGTTATTTGCAATGGGTAGATGCTAGGAGAAGAGAAATCATTTTTCTTCAATATAGTGATACTGAGTATATCTACCACACACCAGGAGTGGCCCCACACTCAAGAGGAATCATCCAACCTACATGAGTTTGGATTTTCTTTTAAAAGGAAAACATGATAGTGGATAGGTAAGGAGTTAATAAATCGCCTGGGAAGAATGCAGAAGAGGAATAAATGTAATCAACATATATTGCATGAAGGTTTGAAAGAATAAATAAAAACAATGCTTTCCTAATCAAATTCAGAGACGATTGTCTTGATCATGTTTATAAATGTAATGTATTTGCTGCTTCTTAAGATGTTTTTAGAAATACTAATATTGAGGCTTTCCATCTTATAGTCCTCAGACTAAATTTATATATTATATACCAATAGCAAACCAATTATCAAGATGTACAAAATCTTTCTTTCTTTCTTTCTTTCTTTCTTTCTTTCTTTCTTTCTTTCTTTTTCATTATTTATTTATTTACTTCTTTATTTATTTTACCCTCCAGAATTTATCCCCCCCCAAGTCAACCCTCTGAATGTTCCACATCCCATACTTCCACGCCACCCCCAGTCTCCAAGAGGATGTCTCCACCCCCCACTTGGGTGCCACCTGTCGTTTGAGGGTTAGGTACATCTTCTCTGACTGAACCCAGACACAGCAGTCCTCTGCTGTATATGTGTTGAGGGCCTCATATCAGCTGGTGTATGCTGTCTGGTTGGTGGTCCAGTGTTTGAGAGACCTCAGGAGTTCAGGTTAATTGAGACTCCAGAATGCACCAGAGACCTGGGAGGTGAAAGACTCTCAGGATTCAAAGGGAGGGACCTTAGATGAAGTGCATAACAGTAGGGAGAGGGAACTTATAAAGTCCTCCTTCAACAGGAAGACAGGGCATCAAGTGAGGGAGGAGGTTGCCATCATCCCACAGTCAAAACTCTGACCCATAATTGTTCCTGTCTGAATGAACAGGGATGAATATTGAGAGAAGCCTGAGGAAAAGAAGGTCCAATAACAGGCCCAAAGTAGAATCCAGTTCAAGGGGAGGTCCCAAGGCCTAACACTATTATTGAGGATATGGTGTGTTCAGAAAAAAAGGACCTATCATGACTGTGCTCTGCAAGATCCAACAAGCAGCTGAGTCAGATGCAGATATTTATACCCAATCAATAGATAGAAGCTGGTGATCCCGGTAGTTGAATTAGGGAAAAGCTGGAAGAGGCTGAGGAGGAGGGTGATCCTGTAGTAGGACTAATTCTTATTTTTCTGATAAGAATTATTTTCTGAGAATTTTGTACAAAATTAAGGTCTAGAAAATGTTTAGCAGAAATAAAAACAATCTATCCTTACGAAATGTCTTAATTTAGTAAATATAAGTCATGTGTCAAGAAACTATTTGCTAAAATTATAGAATTACTTTGCTTAGAAGTTTCAAATAACCATAGCACTTAAAAAAATAACCAGCCACAATTAGAATGTATTTTATCCTCTGTTTTTTTGTAAAACATGTGTAACATGTTGGTGCTAACAGCTGAGTGCAACCTTGTTCCCGTGAATCAGAGATCATAAATAATCATCTTGTAAATAATTTAATACTAATATATAGGTTAAGGAAAACAATGGGAGTGGACAGTGTTTTATATTTATTATGATTTTGGTTCTTTTTCTGAGTCCAACACTGTTTTGTATTTCAGCTGAGATGATATAGCTGCAGGTGTAGCATTGTTTACATTATTGCTTCAGGGAGCACAAGAGAATATACAATATTATTCTATTTAATTTGGCTTTAAAATACCATTGTGTCTGGAAATTTAAGGCATAGAATAGTCATTTATTTTATTAAGGGAAATATTTGGTATTTGGATAGCAGAACATTGAATAGTCTGGTGGGCCATACACTGTAATGGAAACTATTAAAGTCTAAATCCAGAGACCATGTTTTAAATTTTACAATATACAGTCATTAGCTATTCCAGACAGCATAATATTATAATTATTTAAATTTAAGTCAGACACAGACACTAAGATCAAGATTTAATCAATGAGACCTCATGAAACAGAAAATCTTCTGTAAGTCAAAGGACACCATCATTAGGACAAAATGACAGCCTACAGATTGGGAAAAGCTCTTCACTAATCTTATATCTGACAGATGGTTAACATATAAAATATATAAAGAACTCAAGATGTTAGACACTAACAATCGAAATAACCCAATTAAAAATTGGGTTACAAAGTTAAAGAGAGAATTCTCAAGAGAAATCTCGAACTGTCTATAGGCACCCAAAGGAATGTTCAACATCCTTAGTTATCAGGGAAATAAAAATCAAAAAACTCTGAGATTCCACTCTACAGCCATCAGAATGGCTAATATCAAAATCTCAAAGGATAAAACATACTGTTGAGGTTGTGGAGTAAGGGGAACACCCCTACAATGCTGGTGGGAGTGAAAAGTTGTACAACCACTCTGGAAATCAATTTGGTGGGTTTTCAGAAAATTGGGAATAGTTCTATCTTAAAACCTAGCTATTCCACTCCTGGGTATATATCCAAAAGATGTTGTACAATATCACAAGGACACTTGCTCAACTGTTCATAGCATGTTTGTTGGTAATAGCCAGAAACTTGAAATAACCTAGATGCCCCTCAACTGAAGAATGAATAAAGAAAATGTGATTCATTGACACAATGGAATACTACGCATTGATTAATAACAATAACATTATGAATTTTGCAGGTGAATGCATGGAACTAGACTATATTATACTTAGGTATCCCAGACCCAAAAGAACATGCATGGTATGAACTTACTTATAATTGGATATGAGCCATAATGTACAGGATAACCATGCTATAATCAGTATACTCAAAGAAGACAAATAACAAGGATGGCCAAAGGGAGGATGGTTGAATCTTTTTCAGAAGAGGAAATGGGTTAGAAATTAGAGGAGGAAAGAAGGAGGGAACTGGGTGGAAGAGGAGATGGTGAGAAGATCAAGGAGGGGATCATATGAAGGGGGAGCAGGGGGCAGAGAAGGGAGAACAGTAGTGGGGGAGTGCAATCTCTAGGACATGCCAAAGACATGGGATGGTGGGGGAATCCAAGAGAGTCTATAGGGGCTACTCTAGCTAAGACTCTTAGCAGTAGTGGATAGGGATTCCAGAGTGTTCACTTCCTGTAGCCAGGGAGGATTCCCAGTGGAAGGATAAGGAAAGCAACTCAACCACAAAACCCTCAACACAAAATGTCCCCTCCCAACCAGATGTATAGAGATAAAGAACAGAGACTGAAAGAATGGCCAACCAATGACTGACCTAACCTGGGACTCATCTCATGAGCAAGAACCAACCCCTAAAACTATTAGTGATACTCTGTTACACTTGCAGAAGGAACCTAGTACAACTGTCCTCTGAGAGGCTCCACACACAGGCAATGGAAAGAGATGCAGCCTCACACCCGAACATTAGACGGTGCTCTGGAGTCTTAAGGAAGAGTTGGGACAAAGATCAAAGGACCTGAAGGGGACAGGGATTCCACAGGAAGACCAACAGTCAACTAACCTGGACAAGTTGGGTCTCTCAGAGACTAAATCATCAGTCAAAGAGCAAGCACGGGCCGGACTTAGACTTCCTGCACATAATGTAGCAGATAAGCATCTTGGTCTTCATGCAGGTCCCCCAACAACTGGAGCAGGAACCATCCCTGAGCCTACAGCATGCCTGTGGGTCCTGCTTCCCTAAATGGACTGCCTTCTCTGGTGTCAGTCAGGGAGGATGTGCCTAGTTCTGCAGAGATTTGAGGGGGTTTGAAGGTGGTGGTGGTAGAGTAGTTGGGGGGAGTGACATACAGACAGGGAGCTTCCCTTCCTCAAAAGGGAAAAGGAAGGTGGAATGAGGGAGGACTTTTGTGAAGGGGTACTGCAAGGATGGGGGGCTGATAGTGGGATGTAATATGAATAAATAAATAAATTATGAATAAACTTATTCATACTTGTGATGATAAAATATCTAAAATGTGTGACTAGCATCAGGCCTGTTTAGAGTAGAGGACCTGCCATTTACTTTATTTTGTTTAAGATTTATTTATTATTTATTAATGTATATGAGTACACTGTAGCTGGACATATGCTTGTGAGTCTTCATGTAGTTTTTGGTTGTTGGGAATTGAATTTTAGGACCTCTGCTTGCTGTGGTTGGCTCAGCTTGCTCCAGTCCACTCCACTCACTCAGTCCCTGTTCGCTTCAACCCAAAGATTTATTATTATACATAAGTATACTGTATCTGACTTCAGACACACCAAAAGACAGTGCCATATCTCATTACAGGTGGTTGTGAGCCACCATGTGGTTGCTGGGATTTGAACTCAGGACTTTCAGAAGAGCAGTCAGTGCCCTTACCTGCTGAGCCATCTTGCCAGCCCACCATTGACTTTCATCTGCACTTTGTGTGAGAGAGTGTGAGGTTACTTCCACAATACAATACTAAAAATGGATAAGAGTTCAATGCACGTGTATCCTTGTCATCTATAAGTAAGTCATCACAGTAAGTAGGGCTGGATGATCTGATTCTGCTTCTCTGTTCTATTGTTTCTTACACTTTTGTGTCCTTGTGCAGGGCCTCCATAGATTTAACTGTAACTTAACACCACCTAGAAGTCATGTGTGAGAAGACAAGAAGTTGAGGAAGTCTCTGATCAGACCGGTCTGTGGGTTATCTTTGTGAATTGAAGCAAGAAAGTCTAGCCTAGCTGATCAGGATCCTAAAGGAACATGAAGCAGCACCCTCCATGATTTCCCATGTACTCCTTTGGCTGTCAGTTCCTGGTACAGGGATGATGATACGGGATAGAAATGTGGCTCTCCCTCAAGTTCCTGATTGAGCTTGTGCCCGGACTTTCCTCAATAATTGTTTGTGGCCATTAAGCAGAAATCTTTTCTTCCCTTAACTTTCTTTTGGACATAATGCATTACCATAGCAGTAGAAATTAAATCACAACAGGCAGTGGTTTGCTTCTCTCTCTTCCAGTATACAGGTCTTCAAACTAGATGGTTCTTACAATAAACTTAACTAACAGTCTAATACATAATAATTTTTCAAGGCTAAAGAGTGCAGCTGTCCAGAATAGTGAACATGGAACATCACTCTTCTAGCGCATCCTATTAGACACAAACATGACACAATGAAATTCCCCACCCTTTTGAATTTGCTTTTCTCTCCAGAGTACAGGAAATGACATCAAACTTTCTTGGTATATTGTTGAATTGGCAGTACACTTTTTCTAAAACAAAGAAGGGCATGTGCCTGTTAAAATGCACATGTATTGAACATGCCCACTATATTTAGGATGACCATATGTCCCAGCTACCTTTGTACCATTCCCAACTTACAGCAGATGCACCATATGGTTAAACACATGTTCTTGGCAGCAGTGTTGCAATTTGGATTACTTATGTAGCCACCCTAACCATTATTTGCTCCTGTTAACTGCAGACAGTGTTATACATCCTCTTTCTTCTCATACTCATTAGGTAAATTAAAAAAAGAGCTCAATAATTGAGTGAAAAATTCACTCATAAAATCAAAAAGTTATTTACTGTCTTGAGCAAATAGAACAGCACAACACATACAACTCGAATTTACACACACACATACACACACACTCACACACACACACACACATACACACACACACACACACACACACACACACA
>JADRCD010219804.1:0-12484 GCA_019843815.1 Montemys delectorum
CTTCCTAGAAGGGGTATCCTTCAGCTCTGTTGACTGTACGTATCTTCATATGGTGATGGACTTGGCTATCTTACTCCCATGAGATGAGCTAACAGAAGAGTAGGCAAACAACAAGGAGGACAGAGCAGTGGGGACGTCAAGGGGCCCGTTAGCTTTCCTTGGAGCCTTCCGTCAGTCTGGAGCTTCTGACTCTGGGGGTAACTCCCTTTTTATGGTAATTGAGATGGGGTTCTGTAACTGGTGATGAGAACATCTCGGCTAATATAACACTTTCTTAGGTGGGTTGTATTTCTTTTTATACCAAATCTACTTTTTTTTTTACCATGTAGGGAACTTCAGATCCATGGAAAGGCATCTTCCGATTAGGAATGACAACAATAACAGTAACCTGTGCTTGTCTAGGCTATATGCTCTGTCAAGTACTTTACGTTAATCCTTTACAACAACTCGGGGAGTCAGGCTAAAGGGAGATTACTATTCCTGTTTTCAATATGAGGAAACCAACTCGAGGAGGTAAAACAACTCATCGGACGTGTCAAACGTCCAATACGAAAGTGAGGGTATGAGCTTATGCCTGGCAAAGAGAACCATTTTATCGGTGAGGGACAATAAAAAAGATTTATAAACCTGAACTTTAGACATTGCCAACAATGGTTCTAAATTCTTACTCAACTTTCTTTAATTCTGGAGTCTTAGACAAGCTCTTTAAATCTCTCCAAACTTTGGCATCCCCTCTCCAAAGATGACAACGGTAAAACTCATAGCACCAGGACATTTCAAAAACTTAGATGAACAAATGTACATGAAGCATAGAATCCAGTGGCTGGCGCACTGTTGTACCCACTGTTTAAGAGTGGATTCCCCACTCTTAAAAAAAATGTTCAATATTAGGCAGGCATTCTGGGAAGTCTGTCCTTGCAAGTATTGTTCAAATTAATTTTTTAGGTCAGCATGCATAGCAATAGGCTTTATTATTCAGCTTTTTAAAGATAAAATGGGCAACTTTGAGTGCCATTCAAAGCAAAAGACTCAATAGAAGCCATTATATCTAGAAACCATTCAAAACACAAGAAAAACATATCCAATAAGAGGAGGCACATTGGAAGTGTTTCTGGCTGGTGGGTTAGAAAGGCAAGTGATGGAAAACAGAATCCTACTCAGTAGAGAGGAGGCTGGGTAATTTATGTGGGAATGAAAATAAGGACGTAAAAACAGGCCAGGAAGGAGCCGGCGATGTCCAAGTATGGAAGAAGAAGCCTGGGGGCTGCGGTGGCAGGCAAGGTACACGTACGTAAGTCGGTTGCGTTTTTGTTCTTATTAAGAAAAGGCAATAGTAGCCCCGGAATTCACAAACAAGCACCTAGCATGTGGAGCCTGAGAGTTGATTCTCCTGCCCCCACTCAGCCTCCAGGCAGCCTCTTAGAGCATTATCTGCACTGTTTTGTTTTTAGTTTTTCTTCAGTGAGACTGAATAACTGAGGAGGGAGCTGTAGAAAAATACAGAGATGAGGAATGAAAGTGTATAGGCGAGCAGGTCTGAACAATGGGTACAATTTCTCCTGTAGGTCCAAGGGCAAACCATGAGCCTAACACAAAGGATGCGCGGAAGTATTGCCAGAAACTACCTTCCCCTCTGACATCCCGTGTGTCAGGTGCTAAGGTAAGCACTTGCCAATGATACTGATGATGCCATCTCTAGAAGCCTTCTGAATGAAGATTCAGGTAGAACACACTGCAAAACCCTTTTTGACGCTAAGCATTAGAGAGTTGGGAATATCAATCCTAGAGTTTTCTTTGTTCTAGGGTATGTGGGTCTGATCATACATGCACTAATGGCGAGTAGCTGATAGTTTCAAAATTAGTTTCCTCTTCTGCTTTTCCTACAGTGTAGTAGCTCCTTTGTTGAGCAGGTACTACACTGACCTATTATGTTTCCTGATTTCAAGGATCCTCAGTTGGTGGGTTGTTCATCTTTCATCTGTGTTTGGAAGGTTCTAGTCTGTCCCCCCCCCCATCATTAATCATTTTATTCATTTACATTTCAACTGATACTCCCCTTCCCAGTTACCCCATCACATCCCCTTCTCTCCTCAATCTATGAGGGTGCTCCTCCACCCACTTTCCCACTCCCACCTCACTGTTCTAGCATACTCCTGTGCTGGGGCATATTGAGCCTTCACAGAACCAAGCACCTCCCCTTCTCTGCTACATATGTATCTGGAGTCATGGCTCTCTCCATGTATACTCTTTGGTTGATGGTTTAGTCCCTGGGAGCTCTGGGTGGTCCAGTTAGTTGATATCATTCTTCCTATGGGGTTACAATCCCCTTCAGCTCCTTCTGTCTTTCTCCTAGCTCTTCCATTGGGGTCTCTAGGCTCAGTCCAATGGTTGGCTGTGAGTATCTGCTTCTGTATTGGTCAGGTGCTGGTAGAAACCTCTCAGGGGACAGCCATACCAGGCTCCTGTCAGCAAGTGCTTCTTGGTATCAGCACTAGTGTGAGGGTGTGGTGTCAGCAGATGGGCTGGATCTCCTCTTTGTTGGGTATTTGGCTAAAGTCATTGGTTGGGTCGCTTCCCTGGAGTCTGGGACTTTCTAGTGGCTACCTCCAGTCCCCCCACCCCCACTGCTACATGTTTCTATTCAATTTCCTGACCCTCTGAAGACCTATAGGCAAAGAAACTCATCTGAGACCTAAGCAGGGAGTGTGAAGGAAAAATGAACAGCCAGGAAAGATGCTAGAATGTCAATTACCCACCCAGGATACCTCTTCCTACCTCCCCTGGAAACGATGGATTGTGAAAAGGATGGGCAGAACAGAGGGCAGTACAGTCAGGGGCTCTCTAGCCCTGGTCTGCTCACTTGCACCCTGTAACATGGAGGGTCGGTTGTTAAAACCAGACACCTGGAGCCTCTCTGTTTGGCGGCATGCATGGCTGAGTTTTGCCTTGGAAACTGGCTCTCCCTCTGAAAACTTCAGATCACCCTTGGAATATAAGTAATGACATCCCAGGAACGAGAATGCTCTTGTGCCCACAGAATGCAGAATGACTGACTGTCTGGGTGTGCCTGTGAGTTTTGAATTCAGCATGACTGACATTTTAAATAAAAATCACCTAGCCTGGTTTACCATATGTCTGAAGAAATATACTGCAAAAATGGAGTGCAGATCTTTGCAATTCACTTTGGAGCAAACGCATCTGCTGTCTCATCTCTGAGATATTTATTTCTCCTTATTTTAAGTGTGCCCCGTGCCATCCTTGCAGATGCGTGTCAGAGGCACAAGTAAGAAATGGAAAATAACTTCTCAATTATTTGAACATGCACAGATACAGAGCTTTAGGAAAATAAGCGCAGAAAATTCCAGAGATTTCGGGTGAAATACAGATGTCCCAGGGGTTCGGAGATACCAGCTCAGCTATGTTGCGCCTGTTGTCTTCGGGGAAGCTGTGGTCCCACACAGTGACTATTTCCCTGAGAAGGAGCTGGATAGTTCTGGCCTGGCTGTCTCCTCTTGACAAGGACAATGAGAGGAGGTAGAAAATAAATGCAGTACAATAAAGTGTTGTTGAAGCTGCTCTGTGGAGACGGATTCCGCCCAAGCTCCCCAGGAGCTAGGGAGTGAGACCGGGAAGTGCTTCTCTTTGGCTGTAGGTGCAGCCAGCCTCCCTCTCCCTTTACTCCATCGAAGCCCTGTGATCTGAAGGCACAGCCCTCACTTTGTTGAATCCTCAGGGATGTGGAGCCTGCTTGGCCTCCAGCTGCTGTGGTCTCCTAGCAGCTTTGTAACAGGCTGGCTTCCTGTGTAGACTGGGTATCCAGGGGCCAGGCTCTCAGGGGGCCTGGAGGCTTGGAGGACTCTGAGGGCACAGCCCCGCCGCCAGCGTCCCACAATAGACTTATCCATCCAATCAAACAGTTGTCGTGAAGTTGGAGCTGGTGCCACCCTGACTTGTCAGTCAGTGTCTTTTGAGGAGTTAGGAAAAGCCGATTCAGATACTGAGGCTGGCACTGGCTCCGCCAGCTACTGCTGGATCTTAGGCCAGTATCTCTGCCCTCCTCAGACTTAACGGGCCACGCAAACCACGAAGCCACCTTACCATGGACTCTTCTAATAAGCAGACGCTCTTTCCTCTCACTATGGGAATTCTTGAATTCCAGATGAAAAGGCCTCAAACAAAAACAAAAACAAAAACAAAAACAAAAAAATCAAAAAATCAAAAACAAAAACCAACAACAAAAAAAAGCACTCTTTTTAAGATGTCAGTAGTAGGCTTAGGGACTCGAAGACAGCAGCTTGTCAGTATGGCCTAGCTCCCGCCTATATCTGGTGGTGATACTGGTGGCAGAGGGTGGTAACAACCCAGAAGTCTTGAGTCCTGGGTCTGGGAGCTATTCTTTCCCCCACAGGAGACTATTTCCTTATTTATAGGTCACTGTCAGATTGGATTAAGGCCCACCCTAAGAATCTCACTCTAAAGGTTTGCCTCCGAACGCAGCCGTGCCCTAGAGTTCTGGGAGTTAAGACTTCAACACTGGAATCCTGTGTGACAAAATTCAGCCATAGCAGCCTGCTTACACTTCTGCCATCTGAAGTCTATTTCCTGACTTGAGGCGGGTGGAGTGGGGATGGCAAAGGTCCAGGAAATTATTGACTAAACTGGGAGTCAAGAAGAGGCTCTGCCCTCTGGCCTCTCCTGTGGGCATGGCCAGGAGTCCACCTGGAGGCAGGGTCCCCCTACCTGCTGTTTTCCTCTCCTTTAAGAGCGGTGAATGGGACTCTTTTCGGTGGTCCCTAGAAATGGTAACCAGGATCAATCAGAAAGTTCCCTGTGGCTGTTTCCTTTTACCCCCTTTATGTGTATGCAAGGCTCATGCCTGATTGTTGGCTGTTTCTCTTTATACCGGCGATCAATTACCTAGTCACAAGGGAAGCTACCGTTTATTGAATTTCTGACGTGTTTCGTGTCTGGCTGGTGCTAAGAGATTAGTGTAAATGTTTACCAGTCTTCACAACAATTCAATCGGGTAGGAAAAGGAAGACCAGGGGGAGGCTAAAAGAGCATAGCCAGGGATCAGGGAAATCCAAAGCTGAGCATAGGTCTACATAATAAACGGTCATTATTGGAATAACCGGAGGAATTTGAGTGTTGAATTGCTATTAGATAATGATATGGTGTTACAGTTAAGTATCCTGTGTGTACTTATGGCATTGTGGTCATGGAGGAGAATATTGTCGTTCCTAGGGGAGTCATGGTGATCTGCTCAGCAGGGAAAGGCCCCAACATCTGATAAAATACTCAACTAGTTCATTTGGCAAATTAACAAGCGTGTGGGTGTGCCCGCACAAATTCATAGTGGATAAGAGAAAGCAGATGAGACTTTAAAATAATGAGCGTGCTCTATATGTTGCTTGTAATTTTTCTGTAGCTTTGAATTTTTTCAAAATGTGAACATTGCATGGGGCCAGGTTCATGTAGTAGTGCATCCTGACAATCTCAGCCCGCAGAAGGCAGTGATGGGAGGATTGTGAGTTCAACAACAATCTATGTTACATAACAAGTTCAGAGCCATCTTGGGTGACATAGTGACACCGGTTTTATAAACCCAAGGGCTAGAGATTAAGCGCGGGGCTAGAGCACTCTCCCAGCACGTGCGAGACCCTGGCGGCACCTCGGGGTACAGAGTTGTAAGGTGAAAGACTCTTATACAACCTGCAGACTCACACAAGCAGTGACACACAGCACACACACGTCCAGGGTCTAACATGTCATGCAGACATCCTTCATTTGGGCTGTGGGTCAAAGTCTTTATTAATGTGTGAGTCATTCTCCCACTGCCCAGGCATCTGCTAGCCAACCACACAGATCCTCTCCATTTGCCAACTGTGTCTCCAGTTACTGCCTTGGAGATTTTCACGAGCTCAAATTTAAGGGTTAGCACATGTGGCAGATGAAAGCACAGAGTGCCTGGTGAGCTAGAACTTCAAATAAGAAAATTACTTTGAATTTTAAGAAGGTGCTAAATGTTTCAATGAGACATAATTCTACTAAAGATTGATCATTGTTAATATTAAATTTAAATATAATTTTATATTCTGTATTTAAACTCCTAGTAGTTGACCTGTGATCCAGTATCCTACATGAGACATCACAGTCCCCTATGAAGACTGAATTTTAGGAGCAGAATCGAGTATTAGACATCTCTGCCCCCTATCTGCCCCGCAATACACAAACACACCCACACCCACAAGTTTGCTAACTGCAGTGACCATGGATCTCCTGTTTTCTAGCAGCTGGCTGAACAGGAAGGGATGGGCAGATACAGGGAGGAAAAAGGCTGGGGTTGACCCTTGTCTAGCTACACACATAGATGCGCTGCCCAGCCTTTCACACAGCCAATTACTGCATGGGGCAGAGGAGGAGCTGATCCTAGCTTTCCTCTTCACTGTGTGCACTCTCCTCATCTGTATAGTCCAGAAGAACTTACTTATGGAGGATTAATAGGTCAACGTTTGCCAAGTCCTGGGGATGGTGCCCAGTGCATGGTCAGCCCTGTATAAGTATTTGCCCAATAAATGAATAATCTATTGATAGAGAATGTTTGGATTTCTATGGGGTAGGCCTATTAGTCTAAGATCCCCAGGGCCTTAAGTAGCTCTGACTTGGTGGGGGGTGGAGCACAGTCTTTGGTAACCCGGGTAATAGGCTTGGTTCTGTGGGTTCATTTCTTTCTGAGTATTCGGAGTGTGAAGGAAGTCTCAGAAGAGATATACAGGCAGAAAAGGTGGCAGCCTGCAAGAGTGAATCTGTCCTCCTGACCCAGCTGGTTACTAGGGTTTAGGAGGGGATGTTGAGTACTAAGAAGAGGTCTTAGTGTGGCCTGCTTTGGGAACAGCCCCTTGACCTATCCCATTACTGTGATATTGTATTGGTAGTGTCTTTTCTGATCTCCGACACCCCCTCTCTCCCGCCCAGAGACTCCATTCTTTCCCTTTACTTAGCTTTTTGTCTTGTCTCACAAACTTTCTCTCCTCTGCTCTCATTTAAATTCCTTCATCCACTTTTGGTTTCGAAAAGGAAACCATCACTCACAGAGTGTCTGGTGTTACGGTGGGAGAAGTTGGCTGGCACCTCCGCCAGCCACACAAGAAAACATTCCTGAGCCCGGTCATCTCCGAGGAGACGAGACTCTAGATGCTGGCACAGGGTGCCGCCACTGTGACTCACAGTAATAGTCCTCTGGAGTAGATTTCCGAAAGTACAATGCCAAGTCAGAGCCATGTCTCTTGTACATCCTCTCCAGTCCTTGTAGGCAAATTATATGAAACGTTAAACGATTGAGTCACAAGTAGGAAAGCCGGCTTGTATTATTCTTCTCACAGTTAGTTAGGCACATCAGCCTGGGGCAGGCTTAGTCGTGCATCTTGACACCTGGGATCCACCTGCCACTGGCAAAGTGAGTTGTGTCCTTGAACTTGATCACGTGGCAGTTTATATTATCCAAAGACACTAGCAAGAAACTTTTCATCCAACACCATCTTCTGAGTGCTCCCTTGTAGATCCCCATCAAGACACCATGAATCTGGCCAAACTTGTGTTCATTTTCACCAATAGATTTGGCAGAAGAGACACTAATGCAGCTTCCCAGGCTCAGTCAGAAAGGATGATGCAGCTTGCATCTTGGCATGGAACGTACAGAGATCTGAGCTGCAGTAGAAGATATCTGCCTACCTGGAGGACCAGTGATGTGGCGCGGCTATGTCCCATACAGAGTATCTACAGGCAGGCACTCTCACATAGCCCCAAGGAAGGTATGCAAGGGAAGAAGCCGCCAGGTGGGGAGCATGACGGGTGGCTCAGGAGTCAAGAGCACTCCCTACCCTTGCAGAGGACCCAGGTTTGGTTCTCAGCACCCACATGGTAGCTCACAAAACTAATCTAGGGGATTTATGCCTCTTCTAACACCTGTGGGCTCCTGCATAAATGTGGTTCACATACATACACTCAGACACACAGATACACATCCAATGTCTTCCTGAGGTCTTGGATGTCATAGAACAGAGACAGCCATCCACAGCCACCTCCTCATGTCTGCTCCACATTTCTGACAGACAGAATCCATGAACATGATACAAATGGCTACTGTTTGTTTTAGCTTTGTAAGGTTGGTTGTTTCACTGTAACAAGATGAGGACAGACACATTTTACCAATGATGAGACCCATATTTGCCTTTGCTGTCTAACTTTCCTGTGCCTTTGTATTACTTCAGCCCTTATTATTGACATAGTTATAATTTTTGTTTTCCAAAAATCGAGTTACCGGGCTGGTGAGATGGCATAGTGGGTAAAGGTGCTTGGCTGTGAAGCCTGACAGCCTGAGTTTGATGCCTGTAATCCACTGTAGAAAAGAGAAATGACTCCAATAAGTTTTCCTCTGATCTCCACATGTGTGCCTTGGCATACATGCATGTGTGTGCATGTAATCATACACATACACACATATACACACACACTAAATGCAATAACAATCTAAAGATAGTATTTCTATAAATTAGAAACCCAAGATTTAAGATAAAAGGTACCCATAGTCCCATTATCTGAATTAGAGCCACTTAAACCTTTTCTATTTACAACCCTGCTGTGAGATAAATTTTTATATGGCCCTAGAGATAAAGGTATGTAAGATGCGCCGGGCAGTGGTGGCGCATGCCTTTAATCCCAGCACTTGGGAGGCAGAGGCAGGTGGATTTCTGAGTTCGAGGCCAGCCTGGTCTACAGAGTAAGTTCCAGGACAGGCAGGGCTATGCAGAGAAACTCTGTCTTGAAAGACCAACCACACACACACACACACACACACACACACACACACAAAGGTATGTAAGATAGGTATACAAATAAAACATTAACTAATACTAAATCATGAATAAATTTAATTTTAAACATTTCATATAGAATTTTGTTATTTATTAAAGATGCAAACAAACTTGCACACTGAGATGGGTGTATTTCTTTTTACATCCGTAACTAAACTAAATCTTGGATGGATAATTGATATGCAGCATCTTCAAACTTTTTTGGAATCGATGGATATATTGAATTTGCAGTTGTCAGTGCTGAGAACACTGCTTCAAAATTATTATTATTTTTTATTTAATAAAAATCAAGTCAGCAATTCAAATGCCAATTTATTTTGCTTTTTGAGACTGGGTCTTTCTATGTAGCCTTGATGTCTTGGAACTTGCAATATGTAACCAGGCTGGCCTCAAACTCACGGAGATCTGCCTGTCTCTGCCTTCTTAGTGCCTGAGCTGAAGGTGTGTGCCACAATGCCCTTCTCAAACACCAATTTTAAAATTTAAACACAAACATGAGCGGGTCTTTGATTCTTGTGCCTTCTCTTGGTCTCTTTTCCTTCTGTTTGTTTGCTTTGTCCAGTTTTTGTTTTATCTTATATTTTATTTTATCATTATTCCTTAGATGCCTGTTTATTTTCTAATGAGAGATGGAAATGGAGTAGTTCTAGATGGGAGGGAAGGTGGGGAGGAATTTGGAGGAATAGAGGGGAAACTGTGATTAGAATATATTATATGAGAAAAGGATCTATTATCAATAAAAGGGGAAAAAAGAATAAACAAAACAAAACAAAAAACCCATCAGGCACAACACAGTCTTACATAATGCAATCCAAAGTTAAACTGGTTGGATGCTTAAATGAAGAGAAATGATAGTAGAAAATATTAAAAGTCTTTGTTTTCTGTAGTTGAACTACTATTGTGTTTCTATAGGAAAAAATGACTTTCTACCTACTGTATAAACACATTCACAATACAGTTTATAATATGTCAGGGCAAGACAGTGCAGAGGGTCCTCCATCTTTTCATCTTACTGAAGCCATTTCAGGTTTAACTAGAATCTGATCTCCTTGATGAGAAGCCTTGTGGAAAATTACCCAACTGTATTCTAGGAACTCAAGGTCATTATGCCCCACTAACTGCTTATCCTAGCTTCTGTTAAGCTGCTTGCTTACACAGAACCCTGACCCCCACCTCCAGCTGCTGAATGAGATGTCAGCATGGTTTTTTGGCTTCAAAAATCTTGGGCTCTAGATATTCGGTGCTACACTTAGGCCCTGAATACCCAAGTGTAGGTAGCTCCAGCTGGCTGGAATAAAGACTTTCAATTGACATTGGTCATCTCTGGCAGGCTTCACGTAACAATAACACACACTAATATTGACTCATTGAGGGAAGCATTTGTTGGTGTTGCACACTATGACAGCAAGCACATGTTGTGTGCTCCGAATTGAGGCTGCAGTTAAGTCACACAATGCAATATGGGTGAGCACTGCCAGAAACACCTCTGATTCATCACACAATTTATGTTAATTTACAGTCATTGCACTTTCAGAAGGTTGTTACTCTACACCTCTGGGTCTGGTAAGTTGTTGCTTTTGATTGTGGTTAAGTCATCTTCTATCAGCCCTTTCCCCACTTGTGTTTATTTCTCTTGCATGCTCTTCTTTTCTTTCTTTCTGCTTTCCTCCAGCATTAACCATAACGGTTAGTAGCCAGCACTTTTACCCACTGAGCTATCTCACAGTAGCTCTGAAAGATTTTTCTTAGTGAGTAACTCATGTTCTGTCTGTCCCTTTCTGAACTTCCCCAGCTCCTATGCGAAGGTTCTGGTTTGAGTCTGAAAGGTCATATGACACAATGTGCCATGAAGATTTGAAGGGGGGACGTCACCTCCGTCTTTATTTATCTCTAAAGAATAAAAGATAAATAGTTACTTTTTTTTTTTTTTAACCAAAGTAATGGTGTTAACAACAATGTCAAGATGTCATGCTCTACCTTTGCTGATTCTAGGGTCTCAGTTTGTACTTGTTATTGTGGTTGTTAAACAAACTCAAATTAAAATGCAATAAAGCCACGGGAAAAAAGCTGATAAAATAGCAGATTTCTCTGACACTGTGTCTAGGTGATCTATGGGCTCCTCCCTCCTCTTTCTTCCTTTGTTCCTTCGTTCTTTTCCTTCCTTCATCCTTTTCTCTCTTAATTAAATATTGAGGGTAGTTTGAGGTTGACCTATTTTGCATGCATTTTAAATAATGACGACTTTGGTTTTAGTACTGAGAATCTAAAGTTTTCTTTTTCCAGACTAGACAATAAAGAGAGCTTTGCCTTTTGACACTCTGTTTGTTGCTTGTATGAACTTCTGTTTTGTGGGGGAGAGAAGCTGAGATGGACTGCCAAAGTGTCCATGGCCTATCAGAGAACAAAAGTCACTCTTTCTAGGACATGTTTTGATGGCAGCTTAATTTACTCTAGAGGAATTTAAAGTAAAACTTCTCACCTATAAGATGTATTTGACAACACTTTGGATTTTAATGTGAACCTGTGTAATGTAGACACAACTAAATCTGGCAGCATATTAATGTCACCAAAAGTATGATTTATTTATAGAATTCACCATCTCCCCAGTTACCAGTGAGAAGCCCATACACAGTAATTAAGCCATTATGAAAACACAATAGGATATAACATAATAGATCCATCGTGCTGTCAAGGCACACGGAGTGGGGGAATCAGGGGAACACAAAAGAGCACAATTCATCCAATTTAGTCCTGCTGGGGAAATGTCACAAACCAGTACCCTCCAAAGCATAAGGAGGAGAAAAAAGTAATTTCCACAGACAACTGGGCATTGAGTCTTAATTGTCAGAAAATGGGAGCCCAACCAGCAAGCAGCCAACCAATCCACCAACATTGATCAATTATTGAGGAACAGTGGATCCAAGGTTCAGTCTGTACTCAAGGGACTCCCAGTCGTACTGGGAAACAGGCTCGGAACAGAAACATACCATAGCAGCGGTCCAGGAGATGTCACAAGGAGAATGGATTAAGCAGACAACACAGAAGGCACATTCTGTGAAGGGGAAGGAAAACTGTTTATGCAGATTCAGAAATGCCAAGTAAATCATGAGGAGACAGTGGAAGGTTTGCACAGGAAAAGAAAGGATGACAGTAAAAAAAAAAAAATTGAGAAATCCAATATTCAAGAAAACACGTGCAAGTATTCAGTGAAATAGTTTCTAATAGACATTTAGATTAAGAAGATATTGTTTTCCTTTTGAAAAAAATGTTCTGACAATGTGTAGTAGAAAAAAAAAAAAAAAGAAGGGTTGGTAGGATGTCATAGTGGGTAAGGTCACCTATTGCCAAGGCTGACAGCCTGAATTTGATTCAAATTTGGAATCCACATGGTAGAAGGAGATAACTACCACATGTACACTATACGTGTAGTAATGTGAATGAAAATGGGCCCATAGACTCATAAGGAATCTCACTATTGGAAGGCGTGGCCTTGTTGGAGGAAGCTTGTCACTTAGGGGTGGACTTTGAGATTTCAGATGCTCAGGCCAGGTTCAGAGCTCTCTCTCTCTCTCTCTCTCTCTCTCTCTCTCTCTCTCTCTCTCTCTCTCTCT
>JADRCD010219804.1:12494-23824 GCA_019843815.1 Montemys delectorum
TCTCTCTCTCTCTCTCTCTCTCTCTCTCTCTCTCTCTCTCTCTCTCTTTCTGTTGCCTTTGGATCAAGATGAAAAACTCTCAGCTCCTTCTCCAGCACCATGTCTACAGGCGTACTGCCTTATTTTCTACAATGATGACAATGGATTAAACTTCTGAATTGTAAGCCAGCTCCAGTGAAATGTTTTCCTATATAAGAGTTGCTATGGTCATGGTGTCTCTTCCCAGCAACACAGCCCTAACTAAGACACTATGACATAAGTGCACTGATGTGAACACACACACAAATAAATGTAATAAACATCTTAACTAGAGATATACAAATTGTTTGTAATATGATACATTTTTTTAAAAATTCACATGTAGAAGAGAACAAAACTGGAAAGAAACATATGGACTTTTATACATTATAATAGTCATAAATTTTATTATAATAGATACACACACATACATCCACATACATCTTGCAGTATAATAGATTGAAACGAGGTCCTCATAGGTGCTAGGTAAGTTCTTCCCTGCAGTCCAACTTGTAATAGTTTTTCAAATGAGTATTGAGAATGTGGTCATTTTATTTTTTTCTTCTTGACATTTTCTGTTTTCTAATTCTAAGGTAAATAATAAGATCTGAGCAATAAATCAACAAACAGAAGGACACAAAAAACATATAGAACATTTCTTCTTGACACTCATATATAAATTTTATACAGTAGTTATTCATCTGTAGATTATTTGACACCATGTATTGAGATTTTTCTGTGTTGTCTGCACAAACTCAGTTGTGCTCCTGAAAACTCGTATGGTGATGTCCTATCTACCAGTGTGATTGTTTGTTTTTTTTTTTCTCATGAGTAACTAAGGCTAAATAAGGTCATAAGGGTGGGTCCCTAGGAAAAGAGGCCCTAGAGATGAGCATGGTGGGGCATGGCCCAGGGGACACAGAAGACAACAGTTTGGAAACTAAAGAAAAACTAAGCCTGTCATCATTTTGGTTTGAATTTGTAGCATCTGGACCTTTGAGAAAATAAGTTTCTTTTGTTTAAATGGCCCAATTTCTGGTATTTAGTTATAGCAGTGCTGGCAGATACTGTATTTGTCCATATATATATATATTTTTTTACCAAAAAATTAACCTAAAAATAGCTCATGATGTTTGTACACTAGAATGGCCTGTCCATTCTACTTTCATTTCTTATTTTTTTCATTTCTTTTGGGTCATCAACCCAACACCAAACGTTCAACACATGAACCTTTCTGGGGGACCTTTCATGGACAAACCATCATCAGCCTCCATCCAGTGCCGATGAGTGCAGGGAGAACATGTGTGTGCTTCTGAGGGTATGAGCAGGTCTTCCCTTCAGGACTTGTTACCCCACTTCTGAGCCTGTGGATGGTTGGCAGCTCTTTACTTCCTGCCTTTCCTTTTGTTTGCTAATTAATTTACATTCCCAGAGTTTCTGGAACACCAGCCTGCTAAACGTCTCAGTTTACCTGCACAGTATCTTCTTGTCTAAGAAACTGATTTTTTTTAATCTAAGCCAAATGAAGGTTATCCATCCCCAAAGATTATACTTGACATTGTGAAGCACCCACACATTAGTGTAAGAGTTACTGTTGAAGCAGGGCTTGGTAGCACACACCTATCTTCTCTGCACTTGGGAGCTAGAGGTAGGAGGATCAGATGTTCAAGGATATCCTTGGCTATATAATGCATATGGAGCCAATCTGGGCTGCATGAAATGTTACCTCACAAAATCAAGAAAACAAACAAAATCAGCCAAACAAACCCACAATCAAACACTGAGGAAGAAATTTTACTTATCTCTGATTTCCTACTGAAAGTGCCTTTATTTGGCTTTCTCACTGGGAAGCTCCGTCTTCAGCTAGCCACAGGTGTTTGAAACAGGAGCCTAGGTAGATTTAGTGTGGTCCTAAGCAATATTTTAATATTAGCACTTTCAATATAGAATGTCAACTCTAAAAAGCCTCTTCTTAGAAATAACTCAACTTAAAAATGACTGGGTGCTGTGACTTGGTTAGGTTAACATTGGCTATTGGAAAGATTTTATAACCAGGACTAAATATTAGGCGTGGAGGGGTTAGCTCTGCATATCACACGAAGCTATGGGATGGAGAATGGTAGCTGCCATATCAATATCCTCAATGATTCCATTTTTCTTTCTTTATAAGATGGACATGGCTCAAGCCAGGACTTAGCTAAGGTTGTGTGGCAGTTAAATGTCAACTAGAACCACTCGGTCCCACTGAACAACCGAGTCTCTTACATGCATTGTATTTAGTTTCATTAAATCTTGTCTGCTCCATCTTTGGTCTACTTGGAGCTCCTGGGTCTGGAATCACATTCAAATCTCTTTCTCCATCTTGACTGTACTCCATTTCTGTATATGAGCATGATTCCTGGTGCCATGCAGGATTAGTTTGTTTCCTCCATGACTAGCTCACATAGTGTCCAAGGGAGGCAATGCTTTGTCGGTGAGTAAGTGTTGGGATAAGCTCTTGTGCACTGTGTAAAAGCATCACCCGTCAACAAAGGACTGAACGGCCTAGGGTAAGGCAGTTCTCCAACGGCCAATGCTAAGCTAGCCAAGGCACAACACATTAAAATCACCCAGTCACTTTTAAGTTGGGTTATTTATAAGAGGCTTTTTAGAGTTGACAGTCTATAGGTGGGACTTTTGGGAAGAGACAGGAATTCTGGGGAAGAGTCAAGCACAGGATATTTACTAACACGATGCAGAGGAAATCACATGTATGAAGCTGAGGAGAGGTAACCAGCCATGTGCCAGACATCGAGTGGATAAACAGGTTAATTTAGTTAGGACCTAATTGGAGAACAAATCTAGCTTAAGGCCTAGGCATTAATTCAGAAGTAAATAAGCCTCTGTGTCATTATTCGGGGAAATGGGTAGACATGGAAAAGCCAAAAGGTTATAAGTAAAGGCTAGGCATCTCTGTTCACGAACAACTCTGCCACTTCCACGGGCACTGCTATTCCATGGCAACTTTATGGATTACACGGACATTATGGATGGAAATAGGGATGTAGATTTTTAGACAAGGCTCTTACTCTGGGCGTTCTAAGTGAGCTGGGCATTGGCACACGGGACCTTGAAAAAGTAAGACGAAGAAGCAAAAAGTTCAGGGAAATAGAGAGACAGTAAAGGAGTGGTTTGAACCATGTGCCCTTCACAGACGGCTTAGGAGGTTAAAGAATACTGGTGCTTTTAGGAGCTAGGACTGGCCTACATATGAAAGCCAGCAAGAGAACAGGAACCCCAGCCCTGAAAGCATACGCCTGAAATCTGTCCACAAACTGTAAAACCAGATTCTCCCTTGGAGGCCACAGAAAGAAACAACCTTCTGTCCCCTGGATTGTGGTCTGGCTGGGAATAGAAAATGGACCCACAGGGTTCTTCTCCAGCTCTCTGTCCTCCCCCATCTCAGAAGCCGATGGGCCACTTACTTCCCACAAATAAACTTTAGCTGATCTGCTGCTAATTAACTAGCCCTGCTTACTCCAGCCCCATAAAAACTCCACGCCCTGGCCTGTCACCTTTAACTTACTTCTTGCATTAACATATTTCTCCTGGAAAGGCTTGGTACTTAGGCAGAAATGATTTTATGAGGTGACCTGGATAACATGGGCGATGGTAAACCCTAGCAGAAATAGAATGCGTGATTAGGGGGTTCTAATAGAAGATGGAGATGGGAAACTATGGAGAAGTATAGTAGGCAGGATGTAATATTGGATGAATGGGTGACTATGTTATAACAAAAGCATGACAACTCTGGCGTTGAGAGAAAAGCGTGTGTGTGTGTGTGTGTGTGTGTGTGTGTGTGTGTGTGTGTGTAAGACGACAGAGTAGAGACAATCCCACCTAAGACCGCACAGAGCTTGACTCAGTCTTGATTATCATGCTTGATACTGCATCTCAGTGATAATACTCCGAACAGGTGGATTAGCAGGGGACTCATCTCAGAGCAGGTAGACACTTGTCTCTCACTGACTCTGCTCCATGGACTGCCAGCTTTGAGGATTTCTGCCCCTTGGCTTACCCAGCATAAAGCAAAAGACTGCCGAGGAACGCTCAGGTAGAGGATGGCAAGGACAAAGTTCCCACAGCTTTCTCAGACCTCATAAAATAGCAAGAGGAATGCCACAGGACAGCCACACTGAACGCTCTCCTTGTGTAGCTTGCTTATTGTTAGAATTTGATTTTCTGCCAAGTATTCATATTTCTTCGTTGTCAGCAGCTCAGTGCGGGACAATAGGGAAAACAGTTCTTTTGGCCTCTGCTACACTTTAGCCCAGAGAAGAATGGCTTTTGAAGTTGAACTTGAATGGTCTCCTTACCTTATTTGCCCTGACCTGGAGTTGCACTGGGCTAGCTAGCAAGGAATCTAGAACATGGGCATGGAAACTCTGTGTTTACGAGATGAGCCCAGAGCTTCCACACTCCCTGAGTCACAGCCTGGAGTGGTGATTTAGTATGGGTGTGGGAGGGAGGCACATTGTCAACTCGACAACCACCTTTTTGAATTGAGAATTTTAACCAAACTTGCAAACCCCTGCCTAAGCCTTGAGAGTTTATTTTCTCTTAGAAAATGTCTGGATCTTTTTTTTTTTTTCCCTCTTCCTGCAAAAAGAGACGGCTAAGAGATGACAGGTTTACTTGGATCTGAATTCACTGTTGGAATTTTTTTTTCCCTGAGTTTAGTGCCAAAAAGTTCTGCAATTTGCTGAATAAATTTTTCTGAAATTAGACAGGGGTGGATAATTGGGAGCGAGCTGCTTGGGTTGCTGGGCTGTGGTGGCTCTGCCCTTCTGGGAACATGGGTCCCTCCCTTCCCAGCCAGAGCTCCTGGGCAAGTTGATCATTCTGAGCATCAGGGTCTGATTCACAACTGGTTCAAACTGCTTGTCCCCAGTGTTGCAGAGACGCCGTCACTCTGATCAGCCATGATGGGCAAGGATTTATTTTATTTATTTATTTATTTATTTATTTATTTATTTTAATTCGTATTTATTTATTTATTTTTTTGGTTTTTTGAGACAGGGTTTCTCTGTGTAGCCCTGGCTGTCCCGGAACTCACTCTGTAGACCAGGCTGGCCTCAAACTCAGAAATCCGCCTGCCTCTGCCTCCTAAGGGCTAGGGTTAAAGGCGTGCGCCACTGCCACCCGGCTTTAGGATTTATTTTTTATGGTGTCACTCCTCAATGCTTTTTCTATGGCTCTCAGGAAAACCTATACAGAATTCAGGTCTTATGCGGCCCCCAGAGCTGCATGGTCAGCAAAAGTAAGCAAGACTATGCCTATGTCACAGTGGCCTTCTCATGTGGAGGCCAGGGAGAGACTCAGTGGTTAGGGGTACTTACTATCCTTGCAGAGGACCCTGTAGCCAGCACTCATCTGGAGTTTACAACTGCCTGTGACTCTGTTCTAGAAGATGCGATGCCTTCTTCTGTCCTGCCCAAGCTCCTGTGGACGTGTGGTACACATAAACTCAGACCCACATACATACGGATGATGATGATGATGATGATGATGATGATGATGATGATGATGATGATGATGACGTTTTTTAAAGAAGAAAAATAAATAAGCTGTCTGAGTTTCCCTGCCTTTGTGGACTAGAATGAGAGCAACATCTTGCAAGTGCTGCTTAGAAGCCCAGAAAAAGCCATGAAATTATATTTCACCACAGAAAATGGTTTCTCTATAAAGTTTTTTTTTAATCGAACATGGCTCTCTCAATTAATATGCACAAAGTTTTCTTAGCTCAAGTTCATTTAGGGCTTTATAGCATCATTAATTAACACTGAAAGCATGGCTTGATACCTGTATAACACTGACTCTAATTAAAGGCCATGGGATAAACGCTATCCAGTCACATCAGGAAGAGCACAGGGAGGGAGACCTCCCTTGAGGTAAGCTTGTGTTTTGATGCTCTTTTCTCTTGGTCTAACCATATCATCTGAGTGTAAAAGGAGACTCTGGAATGTGGGCTTCCCTACACAGCGCCTGGTGATAGAGATGGTTAGCGGCTCCACCCCACATTGCTGTGGGGCAAGAACTGGATCCACGTTGAGCTCCCTGGAAAGGAAAGCTTTCTGATCATGGTATTCTGTGCAGGAGCACTCAGGGAAGTTTCAGTCCTCTGATAGCAGGCTGGCTGTGAAGAGGCGGCAGCTCCCCAGTGGGTTATCTTCCCTCAGATGCTCTGGACTGAAGTGGAAATGCTGTCTGAGAGTGGAATAAACCAGTCAATGAATTTCTTCTTTGAACTTCTCTGGGAAGTGGTTCTGAGACTTTGAAAATCTTCAAAGACCTCAGCCCATGAAATCAATAGTTGATTTTTTTTTTTCTTCCTAAGTTGCCAGAGTTAACAAAAGAGTTCTGCTCAGAAAGGAATAGGAAAATTCTACCAATGAAGACCTAGATATTAAAATGGTGCGTGAGACAGGGAAGCCACAGGCTCTGCTCTTGAGGCAGTACCGAGGAATAATTCAGGACTTTGGTCATGTCTGTGGCATCAGAAGGCAATGAGAGGCAGGGAGGGACAGCATGGGCTTTCGGGGCTAAGGTTGGCGAAGGAAGAGGGGGACAGGATAAAATACTGTGTTGTACGAGTTGGGAAGCAATGACATGCTTCATCTTTGTGAATGTCTTGAATGCTAGTTTTGAAGCTACAGCAGTGATCCTAAAGACATAACAGTTTGTCAGTCCTTAGTAGGTATCAGATACTATGAATTTACACGGAGTATCATGGCTTAAAACCCTCACTGTACAGTCTGTGTGGTTTGGTCAACTTTGCTTTTCAGAAGAGCAAATAGACTCAGAGAGGTCAGCCAACTTGCTCTAGGCACTTCACCTTGATGCTACCATAACAGGGGGACAAATCTGAGTCTGTCAATCTCCAGCCACTTGTTTTTATTTATAAGACCAAAGGTCTTATACCTCATGGCCCCAGATTCTGAGAGTCTAACACACTTCCAGGGGGGATTATCCTGCTTCTGACTTTCAGAGTCCTCCGTTTTATGTCACAAAATGAACATGAGTTGCTTCCAGTTGTTAGTCTCTGGGGCTGAGGCCATTGCTTTCACTCGTCTGCCAAGATGAGCAGACACTACTGGGTCTGCTCAGTGAGGATTTTGAATGGCTCTTCTCTTTCAGCTATGGTGGTTCCTTTATCTATTTGCCCCACTGGCACTTGAATTGCCAACAGGAAAAAACTGCTTTCAGGCAAAGGAAATGCATGGTCCTTGAGTCAGTGGAGCTCTGAGAAGAGGAACCGGATGTAGCCATGATGGCACCAACCACATGTGCCTGCCAATCGGTGGAGCCCAAGGCCTCTTGTCTTTGAGAGTGGATTGTGAGTCATCTGCCTCCCTCAAGATGCCAGCTAAGCCTGCTGCACCACTGGGGAAACCTGTCTGGGTTCAGCCTCTAGACATCTCTGAGCTGTAGCTACCGTTGCTGGAAGCAAAGAAGTCACGGTTTTTGATATGGGATCCCCAAACCCTCATGCTCCGTCTCCTCTCTCGCTGTAGGGAAGAGCTGTGTGATAAACCTTGATGGCTCTGTCTTGGCTTCTTGTTTCATCAAGATCGCTTTGCATCTTGAAACTGCTATAGAACAGCTCATGAGCCAGTCTGTTGCTCTGAACGAGTTGCTGTTGTAGCCTGTTCCTTTTGGGTTATTGATAAGAATGTCAAGCAAACAGGAGACCCTGAAATCTCCTGCTCTTCTTTCAAGGTGTTAGGAGTGGCAGATGGTTATTGATGTTATTGATTTTCACTGGAAGAGACTGGACTGGGTTTTTTTTTTAATTTCTTTCTATTGTCTCTCTTTCTTTCTTCTTTCCTCCCTCCCATGCCACCCCTTCATTTCTCTCTCCCTTTCCTCTCTTCTCCTCTCCTCTTCTCTTCTCTTCTCTTCTCTTCTCTTCTCTTCTCTTTTTTTGTGGTGCTGGGAATTGAACCAAACTCTACACGTACTGGGCAGAATGCTTTTCTTATTTTGAGACAGAGTTTTACCAAGTTGCCCAGACAAGCCTTAAATGTGAGATCACCCTGCCCTTGCCTCCCCAGTGCTTAAAAATCCTGTCCCCTGGACACAGTATGGCTGCTGCACACATGAGCTCCTGCCAGCTGTGATGACCTCCACAAGATCAAGCCACTTAGAGATTCTAGCATGGAAGGGGGAGGGATCCTCAGGCTCTATGCTTCCTCCTTATGTCACATGTTTTACTTGCTTTGCAAGATCATAGGTTTCCAAGGAGCTTTTTTATGCGTTTTCTAGTTACTGTGTATAGAGCAAAAGTAAACATGGATGTTAAAGTGCCTATGTAGGAAGATAGGAAGCCCTTCAGGTATATGCCTAAGAGTGATATAGTTGAGTCATATGACATTTCTACTCCCAGATTTTTGAGAAGCCTGCAGACTGATTTTCTCGGTGGCCACACTAGTTTATCCTCCCAACAAGGTGGGCAAGGAATCACCTTTCCCCACATCTACACCAACATCTGCATTCTTGATGGCAGCTGTTATGACTGGGGTGAAGGGGAATCCTAGGGTGGTTTTAGTTAGTGTGACACTGACAGCTAAGGTTGTTGAATACTTTTTGAAGTATTCATTGCCCATTTGTATTTCTTGTTTTGAGATCATCTTGTTCAGTTCCATAACCCATTTTTTTAAAAAAGATAATTGGGTTGTTTGTTTTCTTGATGTTTAGCTTTTTTAAAAATATATAGTTCTTAGTGTCTTCTGGATGAACCTTTTGTTAGAGGTATAGCTGGCAGAGATTTTCTCTCATTCTGTGGGCCTTCTCTTTACTTGATTGACTATCTTATGTACTATACATAGAAGCTTTTAAGTCTTGTGAGATTTTATTTGTTTGTTGTTGGTCTCATTTCTCAAGTTATGGAGTTCCATTTAGAAAGTCTTTTCCTGTGAATCTAAGGTTAAGCATACCCTTTATGTTATTCTCAACAAGTTTTAGCATTGAGGTCCATGATCCATTTGAAGTTGAGTTTTGTGCAAAGTAAGAGTTAAGGATCTAGTATCTTTTTTTTTTTCTTTTTGAAATCCAGGTTTTTAAGCACTATTTGTTGAAGATATGTCTTTTACTCAGTATATATTTTAGGCATCTAGTATTTGTAGTTATATAGAGTTATATATAGCTCCTCTATTTTATTCCATTGATCCAAATGTCTGCTTTGTGTTAGTATTTTTTTTTTAATGCATTTTGATTGCGCCTTGTCCCCTGATGTCACTTGTGGACTTTCCCAGATGTGGACTAATCCATCATATAAAACATTTTTTTTTAATCTGAAACATTTCAAATACCATATTTTCAGAGTAGGGGTGTTCACTCAGCAGAATGAAAAAAAGATGTGCACAGAACGAACTTTAATACAAGCTAAGACTTCAAGTCAGGCTCCACAGCCTATGTGTCAGGCATGCGACAAGTGCATTGCAACCCTGTGAGCATCCTGGCAATTGCTTGAGACCCACGAGACAGAATTTAAACCAAGTGAGGGTGACCAGTGAACAAGGAGATGACAGAGGGACAGAGCAATTGTTCTCACCAGAGCTAAGAAGCCCTTGTAATAGTGGAGACAAGTGGGGACAGAGGGAGGTTCAGCCACTGTTTTCCTTTAATAGCTTCACATTTCAGCATTTTAACCTTGCTAGTGCCAACAGCTATGCAAATAGAAATGATCTATTCCCTTGAATTGTTAAGATTTTTCTATGTGTTTGATGTCATGCTGAATTTTGCACATATATTATCTTCCTTGAATTTGCACATCAAGCTATACATTAGATCCACCCCTGAACTTGAATACACTAAATATGAACATTCCTGCATGACCCGTTGTCTTAGTCAGGGTTTCTATTCCTGCACAAACATCATGACCACGAAGCAAGTTGGGGAGGAAAGGGTTTATTTGGCTTACTTCTACATTGCTGTTGATCACCAGAGGAAGTCAGGACTGGAACTCAAGCAGGTCAGGAAGCAGGAGCTGATGCAGAGGCCATGGAGGGATGTTCCTTACTGGCTTGCTTCTCCTGGCTTGCTCAGCCTGCTCTCTTATAGAACTCAAGACTTCCAAGCCCAGAGATGGCACCACCCCTTTGATCACTAATTGAGAAAATGCCCCACAGCTGGATATCATGGAGGCACTTCCCCAACTGAAGCTCACTTCTCTGTGATAACTCCAGCCTGTGTCAAGTTGACACACAAAACTAGCCAGTACACCCGTTTTATTAGTCAGTTTTCCATCACTGTGTCAAGGTACCTGGAACAGTCACTTTATAAAGGAAAAGTTTATTTTGGTTCAAGGTATAGGATATCCATTGTGGGTTGGTCCCATTGCTTTTGGGTCCATGATATGCACATCAGTCTAGGATAGTGTATGGTGAAGGAAAACGTTCACTTCCTGGCAACCAGGCAGCAGAAAAAACAAGGATTGGAGTTCTATTTTCCACTTTAAAGGTCTACCCCAATGTCATAGCTCCATTCCCTCAGACTCTACCTCCTAAAGGTTTCACCACCTGTCAGCCAGAGCCCTGGACTGGACACTAAGGCTTTAACATTTGAGCCCATGGGGGTTCATTTAACCAAACCACAGCAGCTAGAGTTTTGAATAAAAGTAACATATTCCTCCATATGCCTTTAAGGAAACTTTACTAGGAAATCCTTTTAAAGGATATTCCAGAACCCTCTAACCTTTTATATAGTAAATTCTGCTTCTGATTTGATCTCTTACTGAAACCCTTCTATCATTCCCAGAGGCTTCAGGGCTTAGGTTAGCTGGGTTACGGTTCCCAGTCTCCTCTCTGCTTATCTAGAGCTGACCTTGCTCCATCTGATGCCTTCTGCATGCTTGCTCTCAACCTGACACTCCTTACCAGTTTTTTATCTCTGTCCTCCCGACCAGCTTGGTACAGGGCAGCTTTTGGTGTGCATCTCCTTTTGCACTGATGCTGCAAGATGCCCAGTGTTGAGTGCTAGACATTTTGAGGACTCTGTTCTCCCAGACCAACTAATCCCCCCCTCACTGCAGACCTGGGGACACGTTGTTCTACTTCCAACAGAGTACAGGGCTTGGGTGGACAGTCACTGATCTCTGCTTCCTTACAGCCTTGGAAGTGGAGTTGTGATGGAAACCTATAATCTAGTCCCAACCCTGCATCCTAGCAGGCGAGAAGTGCTTGCTGCCTGTCAGGTCAGGGTTGGGCAAAGAGATTGCTCTAGGGCTTTACCATGACAAAGCCAGATGGAAGCCTCTGTCTAAGGTGACAGTA
>JADRCD010219805.1:0-28352 GCA_019843815.1 Montemys delectorum
TGTGTGTGTGTGTGTGCGGGGTGCGTGCGTGTGTGTGTGTGTGTGTGCGTGCGTGTGTGTGTGTGTGTGTGCGTGTGCGTGTGTGTGCGTGTGTGCGTGTGTGCGCGTGTGTGCGCGTGCGTGCGTGCGCGTGTGTGTGTGTGTGTGTGTGTGTGTGTGTGTGTGTGTGTGTTCTTCTTGTTGTAGTCACTGTACCAGGCTACCATTCCATGAATTCCATTCCGTTTGGACACTTTTATTCTTTTTTAAAAAAAAGTTACATTTATTTGTGTGGGCAAGAAAGCATGTGTAACTCACAATACACGTGTGAATACCAGAAGAAAGATTACATGAGTCAGTTCTCTCCACCATGTAGCTTCTGAGGACCAAACTTAGGACACAGGGCTTGGTAGCAAGCCCCTTTCCCCACCGAGCCCACTCTAACCACACTTATCTCAGATGCTACTCTTAATGGTTTCCCATTTAAAACTCTTGAGTTTTTAATTCATCCTTACTGGAAACCCTAGGAGGCTGGGTGTCAGAAAACTGATGTCTCTTTGTATAGTATCATAACAGGTTTGGCAATATGTCTTCTAAAAGAGAAACCCAAGTGCCACAGCCTTCTCTTTCATACTGGTGGCACATCTGGTTCAGGACCTTGGCCAGCACCTACCTAGCTTCCCAACACCTGAGGTAAAGACCACAAAGGCTAGTGAGTGACAGTAAATGACTTCCTTAGGATCTTGTGGCTGGAGTGCATAAGATCATCAGACTTTGGAATTTGACTTTTTTTTTCAGATATGAGTAACTGCATCCTAGTTTTCTGTCCCTTGCTTACCTAAATGCAATCCTGAGTACAATAGCATCCATATTGCCTAGGAGCCTGTGAGAAATACAGACCCTCACACCTCATCCCAGACCTCAGTCCAAATCTGCCGTGTAGCAAGCCCTCTGGGTTGTCTCTGTATGCACCAATCCCAAGCCTGACTAAGGGAAAGAAGTAACGGTTGTAGTTATGCCCCACATGTAGCACACGCTGGCCTCAGTCTCCTGATCCTCCGCACTCATCTCCAGGGTGATGCTATTACAGCTGTGCACCACTGTGGCTAGCTGGAAAAGTGTCTCGATGTGGACACCACTGTAAAACCTCCTAACCATGTGCGTGGTGGAATGAGACTTCCAACCTTACTTGGGGCCTCCGTGTAGGTTTGTGCTGGATCAATGATGCTTTCCCACTCTGTAAGAACCAAATATAAGGGTCAGTGAGTGGTTCAGAGGTAAAGGCCTGTGCTACCAAGCCTGACAATCCCCAGAACCCACACGATGGAAAGAGAGAACTGACACCTCTCCAAGCCATCCTCTGACCTCCACACGTGTGCTCTGGAATGTGTACCTGCACACACACACACACACACACACACACACACACACACAACTAACAAATGTAAATAAATTAAGAACCAATGTAAGCCTCACATGGTGGCACCATCCTATGATTGCAAGACTGGTAAGGTTGACACACAGAAACACAAGTTTGGGGTCAGCCTGGGTGCTATAGTGAATTTCAAGACAACCTTGGCTATACAGAGAACCCTGTGTGTGAATATATATATTAAAATGGAGCTCACCCTCTGCATTCCCCAGAGTTTAGTTTTACCCTTGGTTTGTCCCTGTCACCAGCACCTGCATTAAGGTGTGCTACTTTGGTCTCACAGCTCCCTGCTTTAACCCACTTGGGGGTTTGCTTCTATTTTTAAAAGTTTTGTCTCTGTTTTGTTTTGTTAGAGATAAGGCCTCATGTGGCCTAGGCTAGCCCTAAGCCACTCACTGTGCAGCCTAGGATGACCTTGAGCTCCTGATACTTTTTCCTCTACCTCTCAAGTTCTGGGATTGTAGGCATGCTCCACTCTACCAGGATGCTTGCGGGTCCCCCAGGGATGTTGAGCACCATTGGTACCGAACCACTGACTAGCATCACCTTGTTCTGGTGTCCTAGGGCACGTAGGGGCACCTCTGCCCTGCAACCATATCAAGCTGGTCGATGCAGAGGAACTCAACTACTGGACCTGCAAAGGAGAAGGAGAGGTGAGGTTCAGATGTCGCGTGTAGCCAAGGAGAAGCAAAAGACAGTGGGGATGGAGCCATTTTTTTTTTTCTTTACCCGCATGCAAAGTCATTTTAAGTTATTTATGTACTTGATTCAACCAACCCCACTGAGACTGAGTGGTCCTGAATCAAGAACTTTTAATTTCAGGACTTTAAAAGAAACACCCCCTCCTCCACACACGCACCCCGTTGTGGTATGGGTTGCCACAGCATAGCTTGTCTCGTCAGAAACATGGCCATGCATCAAATAGGCCAAATGAAGTGGGCCGAGCTGAGCTGTTCTCCCTCAGCCCTGGGGAGTGGGTGGAGAATCAGGCTCCCTGCCAACCAGTATAGCAGGGGGCCTGGGCATTACTGGTAGGATCATCCAGTCATCAGCATCTGTGGTAAGTATCCCAAAACAGCATGAGCCCACGGTCGGGGACTCCAGAGGGACAAGTGACGAATGGAGAAAGGACAGCCAACACAGGGAAGATACTGCTTCAGAGAAGGCAAGGGACAGCAGAGGGGCGCTTCACGCCCTCTGGTCCACAGCAGCCTTCCAGTAGATGGAGAGCACACTTTTTCTCATGCCCGCTGGCGGTCTGTCACTGTTGGATCTCCTAGATCATCGTGAGTGATCAAAGCCATGCCATTTGCCCCCACAGATATGTGTGAAAGGACCAAATGTGTTCAAAGGCTACTTAAAAGATGAGGACAGGACAAAGGAGGCCCTGGACAGCGACGGCTGGCTTCACACTGGAGACATTGGGAAGTGGCTGCCGGTATGTAGGTTTGGAGGTTGGTGCTCCACACACACATCAGTGATGAGCGGGTGTGCAGACCAGCTCACTGAAGGGTGGGGCACCTGTCCATATGTGCCCCAACCTTGCCCCAAACTTCCTGCTCCCGTTGCCCCAATGAGAGTGACAGTGACTTGTGTGGAGGGCAGAACTTGGGCCTTCCCCAAAACAACTTCCTATCCCTCGTGGAACCCAGGAAAAGGTTTTACTGGTGTACGGAGGCTGGTGGTTAAGTAGAAGGAGGTGCATTTCTTGGGCAGATCTGAGAAAGTCACTGTGTAGTTAGGGGTTTATTGCTATGAAGAGATACTATGACCACAGAACCTCTCATAAAGGAAAACATTTAACTGGGGGTGGCTTAAGGTTCAGAGGTTTAGTCCCATCACGATGGGAAGCACGGTAGCATGGAGGCAGATATGATGCTTAGAGCTCTACATCCAGATGGGGAGACAGCAAGAAGAAAGACAGCTAGTTGGGCCTGGCTTGGGCTTCTGGAGCCCCAAAGCCCACCTCCCAATGACACACTTCTTCTAACAAGGCCGCACCTACTCCAACAAGACCATGCCTCCCAATAGTGCCACTGCCTTGAGCCTATGGGGGCTATTTTCATTCGAACCACCACAGCCAGGGACATTGGCCCCCAGCTGAGAGATTGGCATCTGGAAAAGGGAAACCCTTGGTGTTGATGGATAAGGGGTATTTCAGTTCCTTTGACTCTGGTGAAGCTGTTTTTGTCACCTTGAGCAAAGCTATATATAGGGTTAGTGGAGTCCTACATCTGCTCTGCCACAGGGCTCAAGCTGCTCAGGGAGACTGGGGACACTGCTCCAGGGTGGAGGGAGTGCAGTCTGAGGTGCAGGAGATGGCTCAGGGGTCCCCGGGCCTACGGGGAGGCCCTGGGGCATCTGATTCTCAGGCTCTGGGGCACCCAGGCACCACTGGATGCTGCAGAAGAGCTGAGAAAGGACTGGGTGCCTGCTGGCTGGATCTAGCCTGGGGTTGAGGGAGAAAAAAAGGGCTCTTTAGGCGAAAGCATGCTCCGTTGCTCCCCATGGCAGATCCAGATGAAAAGAGGCAGTCTGTGGTTTTAAGACATTTATTGTCGTGGCAGAAAGTGGATGAGTAAAACTGTCCCCCACTTCTTAGGGAGGGCCTGAGGTTAAATATCTTTTGCAGGGGAGGAGTGTCTGGGAAGGGCAGTTTATTGGCTAAGCCCTCATGGCCTTTAGGTACCTCATTAAAATGGAGATCTGTCTTGAGGCTATGTGACCACAGGTCTCGAGTGCTACCTGTGGAGGGGCTTATAGCATTGTCCTTATGTGACTGATGGCCACAAATCTATGGAGGGCTACAGCCTCTTGCCAGGAGCCTGGTTCCCTGGGAGTGGGGCAAATCGCCTTCTGTCCCTTTAGGGTCACCGGAGTTTCTAGCCTTAGCTCAACCAGGGACCAGGCTGCCTTTCACAGTTCTACAGCTATACTCCTCTCTTGGGCTGCACCCTGGCTCATTTGTAGAATAAGAAACTCAATCTTCATAGCATTCTTTGGCTCCCAGCTTTTAGCCCAAACAAATTTATCTCATTCTCTCATTTTTAAAAAGTCTGTCTGTCTTTCTTTCTCTCTTCTACGTACCTGTGTGTGTTATTTATTTATTTATTATTCTATGTACGTGTGTGTGTGTGTGTGTGTGTGTGTGCGTGTGCGTGCATGTGAGTGTCTACGCACGAATGTGCACTCCTCATGGTTATCATGAGGTCAGAGGACAACTTGCTTGCATCAATCCTTTCCTCCTACCATGAAAGTCTTGGGGAGTATATTCAAGTCCCAAGCCTTAACAGCGCCTTTACTCCCTAAACTATCTTTCTTGTCCAGATTTCCTTATTTTAAAAATGAGGATAATAATGTTATTTGCCTCTACAAGGCAATAGGATGTTGCCTTGGATGTTGCCACAAGGAACAAACGAGATCATGGCTACAAAGCACTTAGCACAGTGCCTGGCAGGCCTCAGACTTTATCCATTCAAACCCTATGAATGGGGGGAGACACTGTTGCCAACACCCAGAGCCCTTGCCTGGTGTCACTCAGCCAGAGGAGCTCTCTGTGTATCTGGAAGGTCACTGCTGTTTGCTTAGAATCTGGGTGTTGAGTTTATCAGGTACATAAACAATATGAGCCCTCCCTGGCTCTGGGGCCAGATGAGCCAATTTGTCTCTGCTTGGGCCCGTGCACTTGCCTCGGAGAAAGCTTCATGCATGGAGCAGACAAGGACAAGTCCCCAGTGTATTGCCTGGGACAGGCACTCTGCTCAGGGAAGACATGCATTGTTATTCTTATGTTTATTTTTGGCGTGAGTAGGGCCGAGGGAAAAAGCAGAGAACAGGCACTCATTGGACCTGACTCTTAGGCCATGAGGGGAAGAGACAGTCAGGCCAGGATCGGTAGACAGTTGGCTCCAACAGAATGCCCATAGATGTGTAGGAGAGGGGCTGGAGAGGCCTGTGGGACATTGACACCCTTGGAGGGAAGGTTGTCCCATAAGCTAAGGACAATTGAGACTCAAGGCCCTGCAATCAATTTCATCATTTTTTGCTTTTCTATTTTGGTGATGGTGGTGGTGGTGGTGGTGGTAGTGATGATGGTGATGATGATGATGGTATGGTGATGATGGTGATGATGGAGTTCTTGAGAAGTCTTTCTGTTTAGCCCCGTGTATAGCCCTGGCTGAACTCAAATGTGCTGCCGCCCTCCTGACTCAACCTCCCAACTGTTGGGATGACGGGCACATCCCACAACACCTGGCTCCTATGTGGTTTTTTTTCATAAAGAAATCCTATACATGTCTCAGAACAATAAACACTTAAATGTGATGCACCGAGCCTGAATGAAGCTGCCACCATTTCAGGGCATGGCAGGGAGTGAGTGAGCAGGCTCCCATGAAGCAGCAACTGGGGTGCTCAGACCCAAGACACTCAAACGCGGCCAGCAGCCATGGAGTCAGAACCAAAAGTTATCAGCATGTCTAAATAAGGGCTGAATTTTAATTGAAATTGTCCTTCCATTTGAAATGAGTGTTTATTCTCTCCGTGTCTCTCCCGTCAGGCTAATTGTGCATTCGTGGTTTCAGTTCATCATGACCCTGATGTGACTTTCATACTGTTCTATACATGTGTTTGTGCCTTTTTGTCTGTATCCATAAACAAGAGCAATCTGTAATTTTTCTTCTAAAATATGACTCTGGTTTGGCGTCAGCTTATTTGAATGAGCAGATGGGCAATGTTTTTTTACCTATTTTTTTTTTTGCCCCATTTTCTAGAAGACTATGCGCATAGCTTCAGTGATTATGTTTAAGAAACATTTGTGCTTTTAAAAATTACTGTTTTGCAGGGCAGTGGTGGTGCACGCCTTTAATCCCAGCGCTTGGGAGGCAGAGGCAGGCAGATTTCTGAGTTTGAGGCCAGCCTGGTCTACAGAGTGAGTTCCAGGACAGCCAGGGCTACACAGAGAAACCCTGTCTTGAAAAACCAAAATTAATTAATTAATTAATTAAATTACTGTTTTATAGTTATAGATGAAGAAGCCCTCTAGTCCAGAAAGTCATGAGTCTCAACCCTAAGTCCTACATTTCCTAGCTGCTGCAGGAGTCAACTAGTTCCCGACTAATGAGGATCAGTTAACAGACTTTCACTTTCCTCATTAGAGGAATAAAGGTGACAACAGTTAGCTATGGCTATGCAGACCAAAGACGCTAGTGTAGGTGAAGCACTGGGGATCCAGCCCTGGTGCTGAGAGAAACAGGCCTGCTTCCTTTTCCTTTCCTGGAGAAATAGCTTTGGCACTGGAGGACCGAACAGATGACTTGGGGATGGAGGGTATGCAGGAGTCTGTGGTTGGTTTCCGTGGGAGGAGGAAAAAGAGGTGAGGGTGCAGGTGAGGGAGTCTACAAGTGAGGATTGATGGGCCTGAGCCAAGAGAGGGAGAGGAGAGGAAAGGAGGGGAGGGAGGGGGGAGAGAGAGAGGGAGAGACAGAGACAGAGAGAGAGGCAGAGAGAAAGAGATAAACAGGGATGACCCCAGGCTAGGGCAGTAAGGACAACAACCTCATTCTGGGTGAGCCATATCCTGGGTGGACAGATTTTCACAGCCTGATAGGAATCACTGACCATGACGAAGTCTGGGAGCCCATGAAGAGTTCTAGTCATCAACTTAAGCATATGGAAATGTCTATAGCTGGTGTGCTGTTCCAAGAGATAATGGAAGTACAACATTCATGGGTTATATGCCATTTCTTAACCCTAGGAACTCAAAAAGGTCCCAGTGGCAGTGAGGCCACTGGCAGAGGCCACTGGCACCGGCACTCATCCCCTGCCCTCCCTGCCAGTGGATGCTGGGGAGATGATCTAGTGACTGGGTGGGAGCCATAGGATCTCTGAGAAACCTGCTTTCAACCAGAAGGCAAGGGTCCTTCTGGGTTGAGGCTGTAGCTGGGACAATAGACTCTAGTAAGGTCAAAGACAGTGGATCTGGAGATGTTGGTGAGAAAAAGGTGCAGATGGAGCATGGGCCTAGGCAAGAAGAGCCTTGGTGGGACAGACATGGATCTGAGCAGAGGCCATGAATACCTGCTTCAGGGGGTGGGGCGGGGCAGGGCGGGGCAGTTAGGGAAATAGGAAGGTCTGGTAAAGCTGATACAGAAGAAGGGATGGTGGATACTCAGGGCCCAGCAGAACTGGCATGTCACTCACCTATGGTGGGTAATGGCTCCATCAAGCCCCATTCAACATCTCTGTAAACACAGAGCAGAGCAGCTCTGGGGTGATGGGGTGTGCAGGGTAAATGTGCACCGAGGAGCCTGCCTTAGGAAGCTGTCTGTTCCATTCCACAGGAAGGAACGCTCAAAATCATTGATCGGAAAAAGCACATATTTAAACTTGCTCAGGGGGAATATGTTGCACCAGAGAAGATTGAGAATATCTACATCCGGAGTGAGCCTGTGGCGCAAATCTATGTCCACGGGGACAGCTTAAAGGTGAGCACCGCTGCTCCAGTGCTCCTGCACGTACTGGCCTGCCAGAACCTCCGGTTTGCATTTTGATTTCTAGTCAACCATCAGGGCTCACCCATACATTTCTAGTCAAGAGGAAAAATTCCTTTCTAAAAGAGAAATTACGGGGCTTGGGAATTTAGCTCCCTGAACAGAGCACTTGCCGGGCATGCAGGAAGTCCTGGGTTCTGTGCCCAGCACCACACAAAACCAGGCATGGTGATGCATGCAGAGGTAAAAGAATTATGAGTTTGGGAGCAGCCTCGGCCTCAAAGCAAAAGCACAGAAGAAATCTTAATTACTTAGGATTTGGTTAATTGCAGTTAGGGGAAGTGGGTTCCTTGAAGATATAGCAATAGACATTTCTACTAACTTTTAATGTATGCCCACTAACTTCCAAGTAGTGGTTTCTTGAAACAAGATATTAAATATAAAAATTTAATATTTTTTTAATATTTTTGCTTTTCTGATTGTGTGTGTGTGTGTGTGTGTGTGTGTGTGTGTTGCTGTAGCTTGAACTCAGGGCCTCACTGCATGCTAAGCAGGTACGCTACCACTGAGGTCACTTAGATACACCACCCTCTAATAACTGCTGATTCAATTTTTAATATGCAAATGAATTGTGCAGGTAAACTTATATAGTAATACAAGGAATGTTACTGATGATAATATTTCTTATCAGTATTAAAACATTTGCTGTCAGTATCACTTAGGTCATGGTCAGAAAAACCAAAAAGATATTCTATGGTATCAGAGTTACTGACTCTATCTTGTGTGTTTGTTTATATTATTAGACCTTAAATCATCTTTAAAGAAAATAACCAAAAAATTTAAAACAGTTCTTCATGAATAAATTAGAAGTAGTTTGGAAGTTCTAGGAAATGTTTTGGCTCACAGAATTTGGATCAATCAAGTTGTTAAATTAGCATCCTCCAAGATGTGCAGATCTGAGGTTGACATGAAAATCTGGGGGAATATTAGAAATTGTGTGTGTGTGTGTGTGTGTGTGTGTGTGTGTGTATGTTTAATTTTTGGCTTTTGGAACTGGAGCTTGAACTCAGGGCCTCAGGCAAGCTAATCAAATACTTAACCTCTGATCAGGCCCGTGTCAGACGCGATCAGTCAGGACCAAGTGGCACATTAGTGGAAGTGTTTTATAACCTCTGAACAAATGTTTCGTAACTGTAGACTTATTTTTAGGAAAGGGTGGAGTCTGAGAATGCCAAGAGATTATTTTTAATGCTAGACCACAAATGAGAGCTCTAAAAGCTTTTGTCATGACTGTGCTTTTTCTGGTGGGCTTTGTAGGCCTTTTTGGTTGGCATTGTCGTGCCTGACCCTGAAGTCATGCCTTCCTGGGCTCAGAAGAAAGGGATCGAAGGGACCTATCAGGAACTCTGCACAAATAAGGTCTGTACCCCCCAGGTGCCTCCCAGCAGGCTGAGGAGCATTTTGTAAGTCACATAACAAGATGACAGAAAAGCTGACGACCGTGAAATCTAAATGCATAATCTGTGTCTGGTATTACTTTACACATTGTAGGAACCCCAAATCAGAGATTTGTCCTTTTGTGGTTGTTGAAGACATCCCTGCTTTCTTTAGAGAAATGGAGTAAACCATTGGGTTCTTGGGACCAGGAGCCGTCACATAATATTGATGTAATCCCACTGCCCCATAGTTTAGAAGGGAGCTGGCCAAGAGGAGATTATTTGTCCTAGACCGCACAGCTGGTTCACAGCAGAGTCAGATGTGAACACAGGCTCTCTGACCCACTGGCCATGCCCTTGCCAAGGGAAAGTGGATCTTGTGTATACTGGGTTAACAAGTAGCGATAGGACGGAAACAGTAGCACCCCTCTTTCTGCTTAAAGCATCCACCGCTTCATCATGGAATTGTCTTGACATACATCTAGGGAGGGTTGCTGTTCTGTGTTTCAGCATCTCTGCCCTATTCTCCCTGCCCTGAGCCCCAAGCTTGCACAGGAGTAGCAACACTTCCATGCTGACCAACAGACCACTTTAAACAAAGCATGCCCTAACCTACCCACAGTGACCTCTTGGGCCATTTGCCTCCCTTTCTCTCCTGGAAAGAGGTATCAATTGGCATGGCACCGGGTTACCCTCAACAGGGAAGAGACCAAGAGAGAGCATGTGTCTCTCTTATTGGTTGATCTTAATTCAAAACCTTGTTCCCTAAATACACACACACACACACACACACATACACACACACACACGCACACACACACACCATCTCTGTTTTGAAATGTGTTATTATTTCACTTACATGGTTCAATTCAGGAACTGAAGAAAGCCATTCTGGATGACATGGTGATGTTGGGGAAAGAAAGTGGACTGCATTCTTTTGAACAGGTAACTGTGACCTTTCTCATACCCATTACGTTCCTTTGCATAGAAGCATGGTGACCCTGACCTGGGCTCTCTCCCTGCCTGGTATGTGGCCAGCTAGAAGGGTACATACAAAAAGACCCCCTGAAGGGCTGTTTTGAGCCAACTGCAACCTCCTGCTCCTAAGCTAAAATAGGTCACTGGACAAGTAAGGCTGTGCTTGTTGCCCTTATAACTGCAGGCAGTCATAAGGCTGAAATAGAAGCCCTGCTGTTACTGGTCACGTGGGCCTGGTCAGGCTCCCAAGCACCCTACCTTATTTTTACTTTTATAGGCACTGCTGTCTTAGCAGCTGTAGGCAAGTTTATGCTGGGAGGACACTATCAGCCCAGTGGCCTTTTGCACAGGAGGAGGCAACAAAGCACCTGCAAACAAAAGGCCACTCAGTTCCTCTGAGACTTTCTGTAGCTGGGCTCAGGACTGAGCATGCTCAGTCCACCTTCCTGTTATCATCTATGGTCTTAAGTAAAAGCCAAAGAGAAGAAGGTTCCAAGCAGAAAATGGTAACACGCTGATAATTTTATCCTTTGGATTATGAGATAATTGCCTTTTATAAAATCAGCATTCATAATTGTTCTCTGGGGACAGCAAGATAGCTCAGCAAGTAAAGGTGCTCTCTGTCACACCAGACGACCCGAGTTCAGTTCCTGTGTCTCATGTAATGGGAGGAGAGAACCAGCTCCTGAAAGTTGACCTCTGAACTCCACACATGTGTGTGCATATTTGTACATACACGTGTGTTCTGCAGGATGCTTACACACACACACACACACACACACACACACACACACACACATACACACACACAGAGAGAGAGAGAGAGAGAGAGAGAGAGAGAGAGAGAGAGAGAGAGAGAGAGAGAGATGTAACAAATTTTTTCAAGAACTGCTTTTTCAAAGGGTTAGGTGGCACGTTGTCTTTAATCCCAACATGTGGGAGGTAGCTCTCTATGAATTCAAGGCAAGCCTGATTTACATAGTTCCAGGACAGCAAGGTCTCTGTAGAGAGACCCTGTCTCAAAAACAAGCAAGCAAGCAAACAAACAAACAAACATGTTTTCCATCAAAATGTCCCAAAAATATAGTATGAGGGATCTGCAAGGTTTATAAGAAGTTTTAAATTAGGTATGCTGTTTTAATGATAGTTTACAACTAATTTTAAAGTTGGTTTTAAATGTAAAATTCTTATGTTTAATCTGAATTAAAACATGTTTATGTACAAAGATTTTTTTTTTATTATTGTTATGTTGCTTGGTTTTGGACAGGGTCTCAAGCTATAGTGATTTCAGGTCAGAGCAAGTTGGCCTGCTACTTATTATGTAGCCCAGGCTGGTTATAGACTTGTGGCAATTCTCCTGCCACAGCCTCCCAAGTATTAGGATTACAGGCGTGAGCTAACTAACATACCCAGCTAAGGTTTTTAATTTCTTCATTTCAAGCTAAAGAAACCTAAGCATTGTTTCAGTGTTTAAGATTGTTTTTCTCTTGGAGCAGATGTTTAAATCTAACCAATTTGAGAAACAAATTTTCACTTGTCAGTAAGTGTTTTCGGCCTGCTAAAGCTTGACTCCAAAGCATGCTGGCTAAGTGCAATACTTTTCAGAGAAGAAGGTCCATTTTTGCTGCTATGGTTATTTCAATTTCCAAACTTGATAGAACTTATTGTGTGGTCTTTCCTGAACGGGGATCTGTGTGACTGGGTCACATGTGGTTCCAGACCCTGGATCCCGGGGCAATTTGAAGGACCAGCTGGAGCTGCACCTGGTGACATCCTTATGAATTCTCAATCCCTGTACACCATCTGTTGGTGCTGAGATGTATAACCTGCCCAGGACACAAAGATTAAAAAATCAAAATGGGGTTACAAGTGGGGGAAGGGAGGGAGGGAGAGGGAGAGGAGAGAGAGAGAGAGAGAGAGAGAGAGAGAGAGAGAGAGAGAGAGAGAGAGAGACATTGAGATTTTCTTAAGGTTATTTTAGGAACCTTAAAATCGCAGTGTCCTCCACGGCGATACGACACTAATAAGGAAAGAGAGTGCTTGAGCTCCCATGTGCCTGTGTAGTGTCTGCTCTAATAATCTGCCCTCACTATGGTAACCTCCGATGCTGGAAAGTTATGTGGCATCTCAGAGGTCTTCAGTGTCACTGCCAAAGTTGTCACCTCTTGGTCCTCTCTGTCATTCTGTCTGCACTGCTTTATGCCATCCTCCCCAGCACACTGAGCCTCAGCTGACCATAACAAAACAAATGCAGGGCTCCTGTCCAGAGGAAGGCGCACCCTAGAGACAGGCTGTCCTTCACAGAAGTTGTTCCAATTGATCCACAGTCCATGTTTGTCTGGGTCTTCTCCCTTTTCAAAATTGAATGGCCAGAGGCTGGGGGTGTGGTTTAACTGGCAAGGAGCTTCCTAGTATGCAGCCCTGGATTTGACCCCCAGCACCACATACACCAGACATGGAGGCAGTGTGTTTATAGAATCCCAGCACATGAAAAGTAGATGCAGAGAGATCAGAAATTAAGGCTGTCCCAACTACAAAGCAAATTCCAGACCAACTGAGGCTCTAAGACCTTGTCTCAAGTGAACAAACAAACAAACAAGAACAAAAAAAGTCAACAAATGATGGTGGCCCACACTCACCATCCCAGCTCTGAGGAAACTAAGACAGAAGGATCATAGACTCTAGGCCAACCCAGGGCATGTAGTGAGATTTTGTCTCAAGGGAGAGGGGGGAAGCTGCTAAGGATTAACTCTATTTTTGCAGGTGGCTAGCCTGCATGTATTTAAGTGTACTACATGGATGTGTAGTGCCCTCAGAGGTCAGAAGACGATGTCACATCCCCAGGGTGGTTGTAAGGTGCTGGGAACAAACTTGTGTCCTCTGCAAGAGCAGTAAGTGCTCTTACCTGCCGAGCCACCTGTCCAGCCTTGAAAGATTAGCTCTAAACACACAAAGAATGACCCAACTACATCTAGAGTTTAAATCATCTTGTATAAACTTTAGGAGTTCAGTGTTACTGAGCTGGGTTGCTTGTACTAAACTTTGAATTAGAAAAAAAATGGATTTACTGAGGCATAATTTCCAGAAACATGCAAGTCTAAGAAATAGGTCAAACATTAGTAATTTACAGAGGCCTTTAAAAGATGTGTATCTTAATAAGTAGATTAATAAGTAAATAGGATACACTTAAACTGTCATATTAACAAGTAGATGACTAGCAGATATTTGGGCACATTTAATTGTGAATTAATAATGTTCTTGGTATGTGAATGCCTCACTAATTTGCATAGGTAATACAAAATGAAGTTTGACAGAAAGATTTTTTTCAACTTCTAACCAGTGAACCTCTCCTTAGTTATTGTCTTAGTTAGGGTTCTCTAGAGTCACAGAACTTATGGTAGTCTCTATGTAGTAAAGGGATTTATTGATGACTTACAGTTTGTAGTCCAACTCCCAACAATCAACTCCCAACAACAGTCACGGCAGCAGCTGTGAATGGAAGTCCAAGCAATTGCTCAGTCCCACAAGGCAAGCAGGCGAAGCAGAGAGAGCCTTCTTTCTTCCAATGTCCTTATATAGGTCTCCAGCAAAAAGTGTGGCCCAGGTTAAAGGTGTGTGCCACCACACCTTTAACCCCGGATGACCTTGAACTCACAGAGCTTTCTATGTTAATCCTATGGGATTCGTAGCCACTATTTCTCAAGGTCTCCATGCCAAGATTCAGGTCAGAAACTTGTATCTCTCAGCCTCCAGATTAGGGCCACAGGTGAGCCTTCTAATTCTGAATTGTAATTTATTTCAGACGTAGTCAAGTTGACAACCAGGAATAGCCACTACAGTTATACTGTGTGGCTTCTCATTGAAATGGATACTAACATAGTCAATTTAGAGATGAATTTATCATTTTCCTGATTCATGGATAAGTTTATCTTTCTTTCCATCTTCCATCTTCAATGATTTATTTTTTAATATCTACAAGCAAACTTGAGTTAATACCTTTGAAAAAACTTCTAGTGGGAGGCTGGCAAGATGGCTCAATGGGTAAGAGCACTGACTGCTCTTCCAAAGGTCCTGAGTTCGGATTCTAGCAACCACATGGTGGCTCACAACCACCCATAATGAGATCTGACGCCATCTTCTGGTGCTGTCTGAAGATAGCTACAGTGAATTACGCTGGAGCGAGCGGGGTGGCAGAGCTCCTCCAGCAGCCACACGCATGATGGCTCATGGCCATCTGTACAGCTACAGTGTACTCATACACATAAAAAAATAAAAGAAAAGAAAAGAAAAGAAAAAGAAAAATTTCAAGTGGTATGGTTCTTCAGAATTCAAAAGTTTGGGTTTTGTTGTTGCTTTTTTAAGTTTCTGAGATTTTATATATTTTTTATTTTATGGGTATGGGTGTTTTGCCTGAATATATGTCTATGCACCACTTATGTGCATTTCCCTCAGGGGTCAGCAGAAGGTGTCAGATCCTCTGGATATGAAGTTGCAGATGGTTGTGAGCTGCCAAGTGGGTGCTGGTCATGGAACCTGGGTTCTCTGAAAAAGCAGCCAATACTCTTAACCAAGAAAACATCTTGCCAGCCCCTGGGAAGTTCATGGTCTTATGAGATAACATAATTGAAGACTTTGGAAGTCTTACTTCCAATGCAGTGTTTGAATGTTATGGGTTTTTTTAAATGAAAGTTCTATAAATCTCATTTCAATGATAAGTTTCAAGATAGAAGGCTAGTATTAGGCATTCTCTTTCTATTTCTTCTATAAAATTTATTAAAAGTTAGAGCCAGGTGTGGTAGTATGCTCAGGAGGTAGAGGCAAGTAGATCCCTGTGAGTCTACATAGTGAGTTTCAGGAAACCAGGATGTACAATGAGAGACACGTCTCAGAAAATCCATCCATCTATCCCATCCATCCATCCTTACTTACTTACATACATATATACAAACAAATGGACTTGGAAAGGTGGATTAGTGGTTAGGAGAAGTTGTTCCTCTTCCAGAGAACCTGGTTTTGATTCCCAGCACCTTCATGAAGGCTCACAACTGTCTGTAACTCCAGTTCCAAGAAATATGATGCCCTCTTCTGGTCTCTATGGGCACTGCATGCACATGTCGCACAGACATTCATGCAGGCAAAAACACCTGTACATATTAAGTAGATAGATAGATAGATAGATAGATAGATAGATAGACAGACAGACAGACAGACAGACAGACACACACACACATAAATTTGGAAAGCCAATTTTATAGACATAAATGAATAATAAGACTCCCCTTTTTAATATACTCACAATTAGACAATTTTTTTGTCTTGAGGTGTGTGTGTGTGTGTGTACAATTCAGTGGATATAATGGAGTTTTTGAGCAAAGAATTCTTTGTCACCTCTACATAGCCACCTGCTAGGATGCTGTACTGTAAATATCAGAGACATCTTCCTGGCTTCTTGATCCATCTTAACAGTTATCTCTCCAAAGAACCATTCTGGCTCAGTTTCTCATGTTTAAAAGCTATGTCAAGAGTCATGTCTAAACTTTCTAGCAATAAGTACTGCTCTTTCCAGTATGGCCATTCTTTCCTATTCTCTCTTCTATGTTACATGTATCACATCTGTAATAGGTTGGTGAGGCTTGAACATCACTGCCTCTGCCTGAGCACATGCTTCCTATAGGGCCACACAGCAGTCTGTTCCACCTCCTCCCTGGCCGTCTACATCTAGCCAATTTAATCTTATTCTTCACAGTTCAGCTCAAACATACCTATTTAAAGAACTCTGTCTCTCACAGGCTCATGTTTTGAGCACTCAGTTTCCAGCCTGTAGCACTATCTTGAAAAGGTCATGGATCTTTTAAGAAGTGAGACCTGACTGGCAGAAGTATGTCCCTGAAGTCTTTGAACAAACACCTCTTGTTCTGGTCTAGTCTCTCTGCTTTCCATCCACCACCATGTGAACAAGTTACAACCTCCCTCCAGCTGCCACTGATGGAGCCATTGTGTCAGCCTCCCTGCCACGAGGAACTCAATCCCCCTGAAACCATGTGTCAGGAGACACTGGTCTCCCTTTATATTGATTCTGTCAGGTATTTTGGTCACAGCAACGAAGAGAAACATAATAACAAAACACAGTTCAAACCCTGCCAAGCCTAGCGTGTGTGGGTGTGTGGTGTATCAGAAAGAAATGTCAACTCACGCAGAAAAACCCGACTCCCAGTCAGAGAACAGGACAGCCATGGTACAGATGCTGGACTCAACTAAGTCAGGGTTCTATTAGCATGGGGGAAGTGGGGCACGGAGATCAGAGGAGCAACTGGTAGTCCTCTTCTCCCAGCGCTCATCCCTGCACAGGTCTGTCAAATGCTAGCATCTCTCATTGAATTGTAGGTTCCACGTGAGTAAGAGCTACTTGTTTTGCTTTGTATCCCTGATGCTGAACATAGTACCCAACACTCTCTAGGTGCTCAATGAACACTAGTTACCTAAAACTATACTTGACTCTCTATGTCTATTTTAACACACACATTTTGATATAATTTTTAAAGTATGCATTAGAACAATGTTTATTAATATGGGTGCATTACCTCAGCAGAAATCACTTAATTTGGTCCTAGTTAGCAGGACACAATTTCTTAAAGATCATGCCACTCACATGTTCAGCCCTGGCTCAGATGTAATATTCTCAGACAACTGCCTGGAAGTCTTCCTGTTGGAACCACATATGACAGAAGTCCTGTGAGACGCCCCTAGACCACCCCTCCATCCTTTCTTGTACACTGTCCATCTTGCAAAGAGAGTTTGTCTGCGGAACCTGGACTCTGCCTCATAGAAGGCAGCAGTGAGAATGCTAGATCAGCTCCCTCCATGCCCCTCTCTAAATGACTCTACAAAAGCTCATGTCACAGGCTAGGGACATAGCTCAGCTGGTAGGTAGAGTACTTGCCTGGGGTACACGGAACTGTGGGTTCTATCTCCCCTCCCACTGCTGCACAAACCAGGTGTGGTGTGTGCCTGTCATCCCAGCACTGAGGAAAGAGAGGAAGGGGGGGGGGTCCTATGTTTTAGATCATGCATGGCTCCATGGTGAATAAGACCTGTCTGAGCTACATGATATCCTGTCTCAAAAAAAAAAAAAATGTCCACAGTAGAGTATTGATTTAATTCATTACCCCCCCCCAATTTCCCTTTGTATTCTTTGTAAAAATTACATCATCCCTAGGCAGCCATCTGAAGCAGGCACTGGGGAGTCCTCACAGCAGCCTCCCTCTACATTGCATCTCGTCACTGTGCCTCCTACTCATTCTGACCTGCTTACCTAGCTGTATGTCTGCCTCTGCTCTATGTGTGTTATCTTGTCTCCAATGAACGGGACATATGCTTCTATTCTTAACTCTCCCCAAGGCCATCTTCCAGCTTCTCCCGGAGAGTTCTTTCTACCTCGCATGTGTGTCTGAGCCATTGCTTTCTCTAGAAGTCTCGAGCCCTTTCCTCTTCTGCTTAGAATAAAATTCGACCTTCTCCACCACTGGCCTGCCCATACCTTCAGCCTCATCCCTACCTCACTTGACTTCATTATGTACCAACGAGAAGCCACTTAGTTGTCCCTTTGCATATCCTGCTTCTTCATTCCTGGTTTCGTTCTTGATGACTGTGCCTGTGAAAATCTCCCCCACCCGCTTGTCCCCCTCCCATTGTTGCTTGACTGTTTATTTAAGACAGGGTGTCCCAAGCGGAACTTCAACTTGATATATGGCCAAGGGTGACTTTGAACTTCTGTCCTTCATGCCTCTACCTCCTGAGTGTTGGGTTTTGTGCCACTGCATCCTGGTTTTATAGGATGTTAGGGGAGAAAACCCACACACCATACTCGCTTGGTAGGCAAGCACCAGCTAGGACCTATACCTGGCCCCAATTCATGTTTTGAACACTCACCTGATTGTGAAATCTTCACTGACTTCCCTGACTGCACCTCACTTTACCCTACCTTGGGTCTATGCTCTTCATTGCCTGCTCATCATGTTAAAAAATTTCCCAGCATCCTGCAGTCTGCTTTGTAAACACTAATGTACACCACTTAGGGTGTTAGTATTTAGGACTCATTGTATTCTTGGTGCCTAGCAGAATGAACAAACTGTTTGTGTCTGTAAAGTTGCCGAATGAATGAATGAATGAATGAGTGAGTGGTGAGAAGAAAGGGTGGGTTTCAGCCATATCAAATAGGCTGAAATGTGTTTGAATATAATTTTGGCTCAGCATAGTATTCTTAAGTCAAGATGCCTATCCCTCCCCACCTGCTTACTCTTGCTCTGTATGCTATAAATGCTGTGTTTGACTCTGGCTAAAGATATATCCTGCATTTGGTTTTTAGGTCAAAGCCATTTACATCCATTGTGACATGTTCTCTGTTCAAAATGGCCTGCTGACACCAACACTAAAGGCTAAGAGGCCCGAGCTGAGAGACTACTTCAAAAAGCAAATTGAAGAGCTTTACTCAGTCTGCATGTGAAGCTCGAGGAGGTCCTTCTCTGTCCCACGAACTTTGCAGCAATATTATAGTTATTCTTGAGGAAAAGAATCAGAATGCCACAGCTCAAAGTGAACAAGCACCTGATTTTTGCAACTGAGCCTTTCCTGACCCGAGAAGTCTCTAACAATATTTTCTCTACCATCACCAAGTACACTTTATTTTTATTAAATGATATTGTAGCAAGCTGCTAAAAAAAATTATTGCAAACGGTAATGTAAAAACAAATCAAGACACTTTCTCAAGAACTGTGTACAACTAAAAGTCATATATTCTCTATGTTCACAGAATTCCATTAAACATAAAGAAAAAAACATAACTGATACATTGTACTTAATTATTTGTGGTATAATAACCAGATACAGTGAAAGTCTAGGCAATGTGGACTACCTCATTAAATAACTGATTGTCAACAATCACAGTTAGCTCAGACCTAAAACTTAAAGCAAGCTATAGGAAGCCACACCAAAACAAAACAGGATAGTTACTCTGTGACCTGACTCCCACCCTCTAACGTGAACATCTTTGCCGATATGAAAGCCTTCTCACTGGTTTTTACTTTTATTCATGAAAAGTGGAAATGCCGCTGTTCTTAAAGCAAATATATTTATATAACAATTCTCATAGGGTCTTTCAGTAATTTTCTCATTTAGCAAGCTCACTGAAATATTCAGAATCTATGCACAGAAGAATAGGTAGGGGTTGCATTTATTTACCTACTTCTTATCATAAGGAAGCTTAAAAGATGTTTGTTGACTGCAGCAAATGGACTCTTGGCAAACATTTAGGGGAAGATACTCAGTGATTTCTCAGAGTGGGCACCTATGTTTCTGCTAGAGTCTGCCTTTTCCATTCTCAATATGTCTGTGTCAGGTCTGGGAAACACAATATGACTGAAATTGTGAACGACCTCAATTTCTTTTCAAATGATATCAAAGCAAATGTGAGGAGAAATAGCTGCTATTTCCAAACTGAAGTGTGTCTTCAGTGACATGGTACAGACACACTTCTTCAAAATTTCCCTAGAAAACTGTGGAAGTCCAACATAGAGGAATCCCTGCTAACGGTGTAATTCCATCCCTAGAACCTCTAGATGCTCCTAATCAGCCATAAAACCTTAATTGTATCATATGTTTAGTTGCACCCTAAATCTGAGTGCCAAGATTCTGATGTCACCAAAAAGCCTCGATACCATGGACAGTGCAGTTCAAGTTGGCACTATAAATTGTGCACTCAAGGAGAGCAAGGTCCCTAGGGAAGTGTTTCTCTTCTGTAGGTACAGGACTCTGAAAGTATGTAGAGAACCCATGCAGGTTACATAATCTTCCCTAATACATCTGTGATCAGTGTGGCAGGGTAAGAACTCCTTAGCTTTGAGGGAAACCCAACTTATTTGTAGGTGAATATTCTCAGTCAGAATCTGCATCATCCATCATGCAGGCCTGTGGGATGACCCACATCATTGATCATACACCCATTTCAGTCATGTTGGGTCATGACCTCAGCTTCAGTACCTTTTTTTTCTTCACATTCCTTGGGCATCATCTCTCTGAAGACTCACTGTTGCACCTGTTAATTTGACATTGACTAAATGAGAAACTCTGTGCACATCAATTTTTTTCACAGTATGGAGGAGCAAAACCAGGACCTTGCACATGCTAGGCAAATACTGTTCTGCGGTGCTCCACTCCCAGCCCCTGTGTATGTTAAATTTGAAATACATTTCTTGGGAGACAAAAAAATACATTGAAAGCCACACCTGAAGAGCCCTGGCTTTTTAGATGTTTAATGTATGTTTGATCAATTAAAATTGAACATCATTACCTGAATTAGATATCTATATTATTTTAAGGACAAGGAGTTTTGCATTCCAAATTTTAAAATTGTCCTTCTACTTGACTAGGACCCCATTGTTGGTTTTGAATCCAGCAGCATTTTGAGCACTGCGGTTTTAGGCAAATGATTTTAAAAACTACCCTTATTCCATTTACGTTTCATGGTAGTTAGGTGTGATTAATTATAGACAAGCTCTGCTTGTTTGTTTCTTGAAAGAGTTTATGTTTCTATTGAACTTCACAATCTGTGTGGAAACCATCACACTTAATGGGAGGCTACAAATGTGCTCAGAAAGTAAACAATGGGTCTTCAATCTTAAATGCATCCTGTGTCCTCTTCCTCCTCTGTAGAGCATTACCTATTTTCAAGAAAGAAATGAAAGGGCATGAATCAGTGGAAAAAAATCTCTCTTGCTTCAGACTTTCCAGTTTAATCTCAGAGGATGAAAAATAAGTTTGTGTTTCTCTTTAATCAATATAGGAAAAAGGCTAAGTGCTTAAGACTTGTCATGATCCCAGTGGCCACCATATACTGATTAAAGTCTAGAGACCACAGAGACTTGGTTCCTTAATCATAAATACATTCTTAAATGTTTGGCATTTTTGTCTATTTGTTACTCAAATGTGTTGCTAATTCTCGCATTTTTTTTTCCCTTTGGACAAATTAACCCTGTTGGAGTAAGTTATAAAACAGACATAGACATCTCCCTCACTTACCACAAAAGACGTCCTTATACATAGTATTGCGACTTCCCCTCCAGATGACAGAGATTGGCCAGGTGTGGTACGGAGGCCTAGCTCCATGTACTAGGATCTCAAATCAGAGGTCCAAGGAGTAGCCATACCCTGCCTTCCTCACAAGTCTAAGGGGAAAAAATTCTCTACTGGGAGTTTTACAGTCAGGTAATATTTTAGCCATTTGAAATCAGCATATATAAAGTTAGATTGCATGGCCCTTGAGAGAACCAATGATTATTAATTTTTCTGCCATAATAAATGAATTGTTCTTTATTTTTCACATGTATTAAGCACAGGTCTGATGCAATTATTTAAGATAACAAAATACTAGAAAACAAATGTAAAGAATGGGAAATTATATTTTTTGCATGAAAATAGACTGCTTACAAATTTGCTTAATATCTCAGGACAAAAGAATGAACGGTTGTATGTAAAATTGGTAAATTATAAGTAGGTTGTATTTTCTTGACAGTTTTTATTTTAAGAAAACCCTACAGTGGGGGGGGGGGTCCTGATAGTCTTAAGTTCTCTCTTAAGTATGCTACATAATCCTGCCTGTGAATCTACAAATCCTCCCATGAGACTGAGACCAGCATCCATGTGAGGACCAGTCCCTGGACAAGCCCCTCTTCACTAAGAACACATCAATGGTTGTACTGCAGAGGTGATGAGTACTTGCAAATGTGAAAAAGTGTTTCTAAAACTAGTCCCAAATATAAAGGGTTTCACGAGGTAACAATGTCACGGTCATCTCTCTGCTCATTTTATGTTTCTTTGTTAAATCATTGCGATGACTGCATGGGGAAGGGGAAATGGCTATTTTTTTGAAGAATTGCTTATTCTACTTTAAATTTTTGAAAATCAAGGAATTAAAATATTACTTTTTAAATATGCATAGATGTATCTTAACTGTAATTATATTTTCATTTGCTTTGTTATAACAGCATGAACAGCAAATATAAAATGCACTTACGGAAACTTTTGTAAAAAATAAAGATTTTTTTTTTATTTCTCAAAATTGTTCGTAATTTCCTTGTACTTTATATGTTACATGATGTAATTTCTTCATAGGAATGTGTTTGATAATCACCAGTCATGGTGTATATGGTGAAGCATGAAGCTTTACCATCAGATATTCTACATCACCTGTAAGCTTTCCCAAACTTTCGGTAGCTAGACTGCTTAACTGGGCAGCTTAAGTGCACCCAGAGGCTTCACTTTATGTGGGTCTTTGCTAGAACCCTTATCAAATGTGTCCTTGATTTAAATAATTTTCAGTCCTCCAAAGAACTGTTCACATTTTCTATCATGATGATGGCCCTTAACATTTCCAAAATGCCATATAATCAAGTAAAAGATAACAGTTTCTTTAAACGGTGCACACTCCCACGTTGAATGGTGTAGATCCCACCTTTACACTGGTTTTACTCTCTCTGTTTCTTATATTTCCAGATCTAGTTGCTCCCAAGTTTCAGGTCTCCCACAAATCACTTAAGAATGGCAGTGGGTTTTGTTTTCACAAGTCTCCCTAAGCAATGAGAAGAGTCAGGGGGACTTGGTGTATGAGTGCGAGACTCCCCATTTTCATATTATGGGTATGACTCAAGAATGTTGGACTGTGATTATCAATCAGAGTGCAGCAAGACTTTGATATCCTTGACTGAAGGACTCTTTGTTATTTCTTCACATCCCCGGGACACAGTGCCTAACACAGTAAGATGCGCAGCCAGTACTCAGTGACTTAAAACACCAAAACATCTAAGCAAGCAGGGGTGCCCATAAAGAGCCCTGTTCTTTACAAAGTTATATTTTGATGAGTAATAGGTGGCCATAAATATTTCTATGAGCCTATTTTCTATTGTAAATTTCAGCATAACTGTATTATGCTAATTGTTTGTATTCATATACATAATATTGGAGTCTTAGGATAAGAGATGGCTCAGTTGGTAAAGTGCTTTCCATATAGGCATGAGGACCTGAGTTCAGATCCCCTGTGTCTACTTTAAAAGCTGACGCGGCAGTGTGCATCGGTAGCACCTTGCTGGGAAGGCAGAGACAGGGAGATGATTGGAATATGCCAGCCAGGTAGTCTAACCAAATCAGTGAGCTCCAGGTTTGCTCACAGATTGAGCCTGGAAACAAAACCAACAAAAACAGTGCAGGTTAAGAAGGTCCAATGTTGATCTCTCCTCCATACACATGTGAACTCATCTGCATAGGAACATGCACAGTATTTGGGTGTCACAGAGAAGCCTTTAAGCTCTTGTAATGTCATCTCTACAGAGTGAGTTTTCAGTGTTGTCAAATGCTATTTTATATTTTTAGAATAAAAAGGAAGTTGCCACAGTGCTCAATATACTATGAGATGGAGCCACCTCTAACAAATCTGCCCTTTGTCTTCCTGCTCTGAGTGAGGCTAACCCCCCATCTTTACCCCCTGAGTTTAGAAACCTAAAACTCCATGGCTAGGGCTTCCTGCAGGGCTCAGAACAGCAGGGAATGAGTACTAGGTGTGGGGATGGTCTAACTAAAAAGCAATGGTGAGAGAAAGAGAAAGAGAAAGCAAGCCAGAGACACAGACAGACAGAGGCAGACAGAGACAGAGAAAGAGACAGACATATAGAGACAGAGACACAGAGAGAGACAGAGACACAGGCAGAGAGAGACAAAGCGGCAGATGGGGGGGGGAGGGGGAAGAGGGAGGGAGAGAGAGGGAGAGAGGGGGAGAGAGCCAGAGACACAGACAACCAGAGAGGCATAGAGAGACAGAGAGAGAGACAGTGGGGAAGGGGAGAGTGAAACCTAAGGAGCTTGCATTCAGTAGTCCATAGGAAATTCACATAGCCAAGGCCCTACTTGGCAGGCCCGGAGCGGCCCACCATCTTCCCAGAAGGCCTCGCGGCCGTAAAAAGTGGGACTGAGGCAGCCCGGGCAGCGTGTTGCTCTGTGGGTGGCCGGTTCCTGACGAAGGCAATGGACAAGATATGGCGTGTGGGGCCCAGACGGGTCTATACTCGCAAGAAGAGGGCTGGTGAAAGGCTCAACCTCACCCCGAAGCCAGACCTGGCCCTCCCTGGGAAGACAGAGGCCCTGCCAGGTCGAAGCTCAGTAGGCCTGGGTGGTGGGTGGGCCTCGGCAGGGGCTGAGGAGGGGCACGAGCAGGTCCCCTGAAACGCAGCATCCTCTCACAGGTCTGAAGGAAAAGGGCAAAGAGCAGGGATTGCGGAAGATTACTGAGAAAGAGGAACTGAGCAGGCTCAGAGGTAGCAGCTCACAGCGGCCAAGGTGGGTAACCTATGGTAACAGCCCTGAGCAACTTGGCTTTCCCAGAAAGGAAAGTTTTGTTTCTTCTTAGTAGCCTGTCGTTCGAGGAATCTAAGAAGAAAATGAATACTCTGGTTCTGCTCCTAAAACACAGGCCTAAATTTGGGGGATGTGCGTATATTTATTCTCATGTCTCTTTATCACATGTATGTGTGTGTGTTATGCTATATATTCTTATACAGAAAACACATATATAAAAATATATGTGTGCATATATTTTTATAAGTGGCAGGATCTTATGTAGCCCAGGCTGGCCTCAAATTCCCTGTTAGTAGAGATTGACATTAATAGATTTTCATGCCTTCGCCTCCCAAATCTGGGATTGCAGACTTGTGCCGCTATGCTCCGCTCTAAGGCGCAGCACTACCAACTGAGCAACAGTTCCCAGTCCAGATAGATTCGTTTTGTTAATGAAAGCTTGCCAGATTACCTAAAAGTGACACCAAAACTCCAAGGAAAACAACATTCGGCTTTTGGTGCAAATCCTGAAATCCCTTCTCCAAAAGCCCCTTAGAGTAATGTCCAGATCTTACTTTTGGTTGTTTTTGTTGTTATTGTTTGTTTGAGACGGGTTTCTCTGTGTAGCCCTGACTGTCCCGGCGCTTGTTCTATAGACCAGGCTGACCTTGAACTCATAGGGACTCTCCTGCCTCTGCCTTCCAAGTGTTGGGATTAAAGGTATGTGCCACCACACCTGGAAAACTTTCAGATTTTGAACTACAAAGAGACAGTCAAATCCAGATGGTGTAAACTGAACTGTTGTGTTTGTTCACAGTTGGGTAAGTGTTACAGGAGGGGAAAGCCAACAAGAAAATAGCCCTGACAAAGAGAGCCCAGAGGAAAAGACAACGCCATTGAGTGTATGTATATTTCTCCTAGGCTTCTTATATACAGGCAGTGTTCAGCAGTGTTCTGAGGGCAGTCACTAGGGGCCTCGGAATGAAAGAATGAAGTATTCTTTCTTAATATATATCAAATAGTTTCTAGTGTTTTTATTACATTGATATACATGTCTTTATCTAGTGAGTTCATAATTATGCACTTCTGTCTTTTTTACATCTTTTGGTGAGTATTTGGGAAATGTCACTGGTTAATATTCTGTTCTGCAAAATTTTAGTATTTTAAAGCCACTTTCCTATTTTCCATTTGACTTTGCCTATTAGCAACTAGGAACACAATTGATCACTAAGCATTTAGTTTGCTATACAGCACTCTAATATTCTCTTATTATAATCTATAACTTTTTTTGCGTCAGGATCTCACTATGTGGCAGAGGCTAGTTTTAAACTCAAAATCCTTCTGCTTCAAACCACCAGTCCAGTGTTTAGGAGATGGCTGTTCACAGACAACATTTTAAAAACAATTTTTACATAATATTTTAGCAGTACACAGTGAAGTATTCTATGTAGATGATTTAAATATTCAAATTAGTACATTGAAAGTTTCTTTAAATTGCTGTAATTCTTTTCTATTTTTTCTGTGCTTTAAAAACATTTCACAACTTATGTATTACCTTGTTATTAAAGTCTTTAAAGTATTTATACTATTTTAGTGTCTTCGCAGTGCTTTATCTAATAAATATACCAAAATGTATGTGACTATTTCCTGGGTATTGGGAAACTTAAGTGCCCAAGGTTTTATTTCTATAGGCGTTGTTGTGTGCTTCTCAGATTGTTACTCTAAGATTAATACCAGGAGACCAAAGGGTCGGTGCATTTGACATTTTGTGATTCATGTTGGCAAACTGACACACTCTTACAATGATGACAGGTGAAAAGCATCATGCTACTTTGTTTTCCATTTCTTTGCATGCTAATGATGCTGGTCCTTTTTCCCTCATTATGGTCCTCTGTTGTGAAATATCTGTTCATTATATACTGAAGATAGTCTTACACACACCAGCAATATTTTTTCCGTTTATTTTTATTTTTATTTTGTTTTTCGAGACAGGGTTTCTCTGTATAGCCTTGGCTGTCCTGGAGCTCACTCTGTAGACCAGGCTGGCCTCAAACTCAGAAATCCGCCTGCCTCTGCCTCCCAAGTGCTGGGATTAAAGGCATGCGCCACCACGTCCGGCCCCATCAGCAATATTTTAATTGACTTATGAGTCTTTAATTTTATTATTATGGGGTTATGTATAATTTCTTAATTATTTCCCTCTTTTTAAGGGTAAAGAAAAGCCCTTCTTTCCTTCCTTCCTTGGTTATCAGAGAAATATTCCTTTAGTCAGGCTGTAGTAGTGTACACCTTTAATTCCAGCATTCAGGAGTTAGAGGCAGGAGGATCTCTGTGAGTCTGAGGCCAGCCTGGTCTACAAAATGAGTTCCAGGACAGCAAAGGTCACACAGAGAAACCCTGTCTCAAACAAAACAAAACAAAATTCACCTTTATCTTATACTACTTAATCTCATGATATTGAATTGACTATTGTCAGTTCTCCATGTTTATTCGTAGTAATTTTAACATTTATTTTTAGATTTAATGTTAAATAGCAGATTATCTGTGATCGATATTCTGAAATAATCTGATACATCTATGAAATTAACATACAAAGTTGATACTCATTTTTCAAACCAAATCAAATATTAAAAAACACAGTACCCATCTCATAATTTGTACCCTATCTTTAATTCTTATTCTATATAGGAGTCAGTGACTGGTGCCTTCGAGATTGACAGCTTCTCATCCAGTACTGAACTAGTCTCAGGTAAGACTAACAAGATAGCAGCTTTTCATCTTTCCTTCAAACATGGGCACATGGGAAACACCGAGCCCAACCCTCCAAAGTTGTTACACACACACACACACACACAGACACAAATTTTTAAAAGGAAATTAAAGCAACAGTCTCACAAGTTATGAACTGTGAAAATTTTTGCTTGAGATACTTATGCTCTTTGTGTTGGAATTGTCTGGTACCTGGGTTATTTTCAAGCACACCATAGCCACGTTTCACAGTCCCCAAAGTTCTTGTTCTGCCCTACTACTGGCACGATTTATCTAAGTTACAAATCCTAGATAGTCATATGACCATATCATGAGAAATTTGAAAACCTGGACACAGTTGCTGAGTGCTTGTTTTCTCTGGTTAACAGTCATAAAATGTCTTTGGCCTTTGCTCAGACTCACCACAAGAGCATCTCCGTGGGATTGCTCAGCTGTCTGTACTCAGTCCCTAACTCTTTAGCCCTTTCCATGATTCTCAGCCTTTTTATTACCCTTGCTGCACAATTCTAATGAAGGACAGTTCTGTTTCATGCTTCTTTATCCTGTAGCAGTACAGAGACCCTGAATGGATTGGGCTAGTAGTTCCAGGATGGTGGATGGGGACATTTTCTGTGCCCTTGGCTGTTATCTCAGCTCCTATCCTTCTTCTGCTTTGTGGATTCTGATATTTGGTCTCTTGCTTGATCATGTCCTAGAGTTCCTGGATGTTGACCAACAAGCCTGTGTTTTTCTTTCTCTGAGTCTAGTATTTCCTCAATGTCATCTTCTGTCCCTGATATTCTTTGTTATGCTTGATCATCTGTTGGTAATGCTCTTTACTATGTTTTTAATTTAATGAATGAACCCTTCTTCCTCCTCTCCTCCTCCTCCTCCTCCTCCTCCTCCTCCTCCTCC
>JADRCD010219806.1:15953-30864 GCA_019843815.1 Montemys delectorum
CTTCTTCTTCTTCTTCTTCTTCTTCTTCTTCTTCTTCTTCTTCTTCTTCTTCTTCTTCTTCTTCTTCTTCTTCTTCTTCTCCTTCTTTTCCTTCTCCTTCTCCTTCTCCTTCTCCTTCTCCTTCTCCTCCTCCTCCCCTCTCCCCCCCCTCTTTCTCCCCCTCTCCTCTTATTTCTTTGCTTAATAAACTTGACTTTACCCATGAGTTTGAGTTTGAAGTGACTTCGTGGTGAATAGCGGTGTAGAGGTCAGAATAAAGGCTTGGCGTTCAGCTAGAGATTGCAGGCAGAGAGAAGACAGAGTTTCTTGTGATCAGCAGCACTAAAGTGGGAAGAAGGGAGAGCCGCTACCTGCAAAGGTTTAGAATTTCTATAGTCTTTTAGTAGTGGTGCAACGGCAGAGAAAATTGGTCAGCAGGTTCTCTTCCAGAATTGGTTTAGTGATCACAACAGACGATTAAGGGATCAAGAAGCCAACACTGTTGGTGAGAATTACACTAAGCACATAAGGAGACAAACCTAGGGTGGACGCCCTAGGCATCCTGTTAAGCTGAGTGCAACAGAAAGGAGCCAGAGCTTTTAGAGACAGGGTGTCCACACAAGGCACGATGCACACAGGATGGTTTAGCTAGATGTCAGCTGTTGGTCACTCAGATGCAGAACTGGTTGAATTTGCCAAACGATATTACAACTACATGCACATTGTCATGGGACCCTGTAAGAGGAATCCTCCAGCATCATCATTGAGCAATATGGGGAAACAGGGATGCCTAGCTATTTGGTGTGGTCTCCTTTGAACTCTGTAAGACCATCAGCTGATTGTCACCCCTGAAAGCTGCTTTTCCCAATGCTGGGTCACTGACAGCCTTGAGAGTACATATGTTATAAAAACGATCATGTCCAAACTTTCAAACAGTTTTAAACCAAAAGTCTAGCCTCTAAGGGCATGAAGTTAACTGGAAGTCAGTTTTGTGAAATTATAAAAGAATGAATGAAAAAGTGAGACACATGAATATAGCATTTGCTGCAAAAAAATTTATAATCTCTATCATCCACAGTTCAGATATAAAAAAGAAAGACATGACCTCCACCAGACCCCATTTTTAAGAAGAGATCCCCTATATTATATTTGAATGCATTGCATGATTTATCTTTGAAGAGCATCATCAGATACTCCATGGGAAGGGGTTCTAAATTTAGTCAGGATTTTCCTCTTATATTTTATTGGTGACTGGGACACTAGTAAAAGGCATGAGGAAAATACAAGCTTGCTTTAAAGCAAGTTTATTTTTTTTAAAAGCAGATAGGAATTTAGTACCATAAGGTTCTGAGTGTTGGAATCATGTAAATAAACAGTTTTCAGTGAAGCTGTAGAGAAGCTGATGGAAGAACATCAAATAGCTTTTAATGCCATCTATATGTCTCATAGAAAAGTAATGATGATTAAATTCTTTGGAAGAGAGAAAAGAGAAGAGTCGGGAGGAACATAGAGGAAGAGCCGAACTAGGGAGATAAGGAATGGGAGAAGGAAGGAAAGAAGAGGGAGACGGAGAGGATGAGGGAAAGAGTGCAGTTCACCAAGGATCTATTTGGACTTCTCTCTACAACAACACCTTGCCACAGCATTAAGGAACACTAGCGCTTTGCAGCAAGGCTCAGTCAGGAGTTACTCAGACTGCCACCCAAGTCTGTCAATTCACTTAATATTTTTTTCCTTGCACCAACACTATGAGAAGGGATTCATTTTATGCACTGGGAGAAGATAAAAACGATTACCTTCATCAGTAATGGAGACTGAGAAACCAACCGCAGCACTTAAGTGCCTTCCACCCACAGTTCACAAACTGAAGAACAAACCCTGCCCTCCTCCAGCATCCTGATAACCCCTCGGCCTATGCTCAGCAAGAATATACACAGAAGGAAAATCAACCCAGGCAGGAAGGATCGCAGAAAGCCCAGAAGATGGTGATACAGAGGATAGCCTTCAGAGGTGGACGTCTGCAAAGAAGTCTTACATATGGCTTCAGCAACACAGATATCAAGGGAGCCGTTCAGAGAGCAGAGGACTCTCAGGTATGGATGGCTGTGCCTCTGCTTCCTAAGTATACACTGCCCCCTGACACACACATTTGTGTGCGTACACATACACACACATTTGTGTGCGTACATGTACACACACATTTGTGCACATACATGTACACACAGACACATGTGTTGCTTTTCTTTTCTTTCCAATATACAAAGGCAGAAGATTTAAAAGTGAACCCAGAGAGAACTCTGAAAGCACATATATACACAAGCTTAAAAGAAAGAAAGAAGGAAAAAGCTAACTAAGAACTGTGGAGTTGGAACATGTGGATTTTACAGGATGAAGGCTGTTGTATGGAAGTGGGTTTTGTTTGATTTGCTTTTTTCCTTAACTCACTTAATAAATACTTACTGATGTTTAATGAACATAGAGTTGCCTGTGACTATAATTGCAAACATAGTTCACTCTCACCCAATGATACAGTCTAGAAGAGAAGTCTACTTCATCAGAATTGCTAGGTTCTTAGAGTCAAACTTGGTTTCAGAGGTTGGGATAATGGTTCAATCCTTTATAAGCAAAGCACTTGCCACTCAAGCATGAGAACTTAACAATAGATCTGCAAAACCCATCTCAAAGGCAGACGAACGGGCATGTGTATTATCCCAGCACTGATAAAGCAGAGACAGGAGGGTCTCTGAGTATTGCTAGGCAGCTACTCTAGCTGAATCTGTGAGTCTCAGGTTCAGTAGGAAGCCTTGTCTGAAAACACCAGGTTAGAGAAGAACTAGAGATGTCCGGTTAGAAAGCAACCAAGGATGGCATTCAGAATCTATCACTAGTGTGCATGGGCAAACACATACATCCTCCCCTCACAAATACACATACACACATGTGCACATTCAAAGCTTATTCATAGAGCCCACTTCTTGAGCAAGTGAACATCTAAATACTATTGAATAGGTCAACACTATTGACTGCTAATTAGTTTCCAAGGAACCTGTTAGTGATGAAAGACAAGGTTAAGTCCCATTAATGAAGTTAGAATGCGAACAAGATAATATAAAGCTGCATTGTGATGTAAGTCATTGCAGAAGTATGGCACATATATAGTGCCAAAGGCACAGTGGTAAATTGTGTGGGCAAGGGCATCAAGTGACCCATGTCAGAGATACCGGAGCTGGTTAGGTAATGGGGAAGAACATTGGGGATTCCACACTAGGGAAGAGAACTCCTATTCCCTGGAGCAGAAGGAGCCCATATACTGAGGATGCTTACATAAAGGTGGGCATACCTCAAGGGACGTAGAAGGAACTATAGGACTACAGCAAAGTATTAGTAGTTTACCACTAGGCAACAATGTCAGTTCTCATGTTGATGCATAGCAGAGAGAACATTTTTTCTTTCTATTCCTTCAAAATAAAATGCACATAAAATTGATCCAAAAAGGACAACAGGGAAAGGTAAACTCTCATTTGCTGACTAAGAAGCAATATTACTATATAGGTATAGAGACAGATGAGTGAGTTTGCTTTTTATCGGTAATCAACAAAGTATAAGGATAACTAGATTAGGAGCCATATTCTCATTCACTTGATTCAAAAGAAGGAATGTATATGACACATATCTTTCGTCTTTATCTGTTCTTATCATCAATAGTTATTAAGTGAAATGTTCAACTTAGATGTCTCAAAAGGTCTTTCATGTAGTGAACCAAACAAACAACCTAATATTGCATATCAGTCTGCTGATTGGGATTGGTTTGGGTTTGTTTTTGTCAATCTGACACAAACTAGAGTCATCTGGGAAGAGAGAACCTCAATTGAGAAAGCACTTCCATAAGATTAGCTCATCCATAGGCAAATCTGTGGAGCATTTTCTTGATTAATGATGGATATGGGAGGGCCTAGCCCACTATGGGCAATGCTAGCCCTGGGAAAATGGTCCTGGGTTGTATAAGAAAATGTGTTGAGCAAGCCATAGAGAGCAAGCCAGTAGGCAGTGTTCCTCCATGGCTTCTGATCCACTTCTGGACACCAGGTTTTTCTTGTTTGACTTCCTGTCTTGGCTTTACTCAGTAGAGTATGCTCTGGGGTATGTAACCAAATAAATCCTTTCCTACCTGAGTCTGTCTTTTGTCATGGTGTCTTAGTTACTTTTCTATTGCGTGAAGAGACCCCATGACCATGCCAACTTATAAAAGAAAAACATATAATCAAGGGCTTGTTTATAGTTTCAGAGGGTTGGTCTATTTTCATTACAGTGAGAAGCAAGACAGCAGGCAAGCAGACATGGTGCTGCAGAGGTAGCTGAGGGGTTTCCATTTGATCCAGAAGCACAGGGCACTAGTACAGAGAGACTGAAACCTCAAAGCTCACTCTCAATGATATATCTCCTCCAATAAGGCCACACTTCCTGTGGAGGTTTGAAGATGCTTGGCCCATGGGAAGTAGCACTATTGGGAGGTGTGGCTTTATTGGAGGAAGTGTAGCCATGTTAGAGGAAGTGTGTGTCTCGGTGGGTGTGGGCTCCTAAGCTCAAGCTCTGCCCAATAAGGTAATCTGCTGACTGCCTTCAGATCAAGATGTAGAACTTTCGGCTTCTCCAGCCTGGATGCTACCATGCTTCCCGCCATGATAATAATGGACTGTACCTCTGAAATTATAAGGACACCCAATTAAATGTTGTCCTTTCTAAGAATTGCCTTGGTCATGGTATCTCTTCAGAAACACCAAGACACCTCCTAATCCTTCCCAAAATAGTTCCACCAACCAGAGACCAAATATTCAAATATATGGGCGTATTTATACGGGCCGTTCTCCTTCAAATCATCATATGTGGTCTCTACCACAGCAGTAAGAATAAACTTAGAGCACTAGAGTCCAACACATTACAGACTATTATTTTCCAAGTTGTTACAACACAAAATCCTACAAATATGTTTAACTATATCCTTACTCTTCCATGACAAATTTCTGTAGTATTACTTTATGTTCTGTGCATATATTTCACAATTACATCGTTATGCATACTAAATATATTTACATTTGGGGGAGATATTAATTAACCTTTCTCCAAAGTGATCGACTAGCTTCTTTGAGTCACCTGTTTTCTTATACAAATGCTGGCCTTTCCTGAACTCAACTGAGCCATGAAATACAGAATATAATTGAGGCATTTTAAAAATTGTTAGTAAACAGTACGTCCAACCTTGTGTGACTATTTCTATGAGAAACCCTGACTTAGTTTATAGATCCCTGACTAAATTGCACCCTTGCACAATAAGTGTTCATTTTCCTTCCCCTTGCCCACAGAGGGGCTGATTACCTGGCAAAGCATTGCAGCAGTGGTTCAACGTTCACAGATGCATAACAAATCACATCTTGGCCAGAATAGCAGGAGTTTTCTGATTAGAGATGGTATCAGATACACAGTGGGCGAATGATAAAGTGTAAGGATCATTTACAAAATGAATGGGGGGGGGTTAAGAAACTGAGGGAGATCGGGGGGGGGGGGCAGTGTTTTGGAGATAAGAATAGCAGGTTGCAATTAGCATTTCTACTATCAGAGTACCAGGAGGGAGCAGTCACCACAGCTGGGATGCAGAGAGAAGGGGGTGGGGAAAGCAAAACTACATGTAAAATGTATGCAGGTTACTTTCTGATTCCTAGTGGTTCCCTCTACTGGTTGGACCAAGTACAAAGCCTAAGGGGGAAAGAGAGAGAGAGAGAGAGAGAGAGAGAGAGAGAGAGAGAGAGAGAGAGAGAGAGAGAGATGAGTAACCTCTGATTAATCCAAAAGCACAGAATAAGGTTTAGAAGGTAAAGTTTGTCCTGGAAAAAGAAAAGGAAGGTGTCCTATGTGATAGAAGAGCTTCAAGTTAGGACTTGGAATTTTATCCCTGCCCTGAATACACCAGCGACTAACTGATTCTGAACTTCAACTTTCAGCCCTATACCTGGTCTGATCATGTGCTAATCCTCTTCCAGAGTTCACCCACTCATTCTTATTATTTGAAAACACTGTTCTATGAATGTAAAGAAAATAAGCAGGGTACAGATATTTATACACATAAATCGGGAAAGCAAGTCAGCTATAGGGAAGGGAACCTGGCTCTAGAATTATATACCATGTTCTGCTCCTTCAGATAAAATGTGGAATTCATTGTCCAAGCACAGTACTTTGTTTCTGGTCTGTAACACTAGCACTAGGAAGGCTGAGAAAGGAGCATTAAAAATTCGAGGCCAGCTAGAACTACAAACTGAGTTCAACGCCACCCTAGACCTATGGAATAAGATCCTGCTTCCTACACCTCCCCCAAAAATAATGATGAAAATTATCATCATCAACTCCATCATCGTGCAGACTATTCTTGTCAGTAACATCATTGACACGGTTTTCTGAAGAGTCTGAGTTTTAATGGGAGAGTCATTGATTTGCTTGCAAACTGAGTTTGAGCATGTCACAAGCACAGTTAATGTATTGGATTCCTCGAAGCTCTTGAAGCTTTTGTTGAACCGTAAAGAAAAAAATTCCTTAATTAGAATTACTTTCATTTTGTGGTTCTGTGCCCCCTCATTTAAATGAGCCATAAGCTAATTTGTAACATCATTAGCTACCTGTATATAAGCATGTTTTTGTATTCTCCAATAGGCTAGTACACAGCCTTGCATCTCACAGCAACTCATGAAATCATTTTGCCAATTCAATCAGCATCTTTGGCACAAATTAGTTGGCTCCAGTTAGCTCCCATTTTTTTTAAAATGCTGTAATCTTAAAAATTATTTCTAAAGTATTTCAATAAAACAGCACTTTTCTGCATTGAAAGAGTCTGAATCTTTCTCCGAGACGAAATCTAAAATTGATTCTGATGAAACTCTTCAGGCACATCAACCCATGGCATCCTGAGTATATATTCTAAATATTTCTCCCAAGGCAGGTTCCAGATGTGGTGTGAATAGGGTTATCATCCACAAGGTGCTTTTCCTGCTCTCTTTTCTCTGGAATCTTACCTCATGTAGAGTAAGAAAGCTGACCTCATAATTTATAAGATTGTTTCATGTTTTACTAATTTTATTGCCTGTGTAGCTATCTTTCCGGCTGCAAAACAATAGCTCTCTATGGAAGGGTAATATCCTAGAGCAAGGGCTCTAAACCTTCCTCATGTTGCCACGGGTTAATACAGTTCCTTGGCTCGTGGTGGCCCCAACCATATTTTCTTTAACTGTAATTTTGCTACTACTATGAACCATAATGTAAATTCCTGTGTATTCTGTGAAACTATGAAAGAGTCATGTGAATCCCCCCAAAGTGGTCACGACCCACAGGTTGAGATCTACTGTTCTAGAGTTGTCCATGAATTGTATCCATATCAAGTAAAATCCTGAGCAAAGAAAACACTATTACTTACTATGTTACCACATGGTACCATCTCAGACTGTCTTTTCTACTTTTCTCCACGCCTTCCCCCACCCCCATCAAGAAAGTTAAAAATCATTATTAGATTGGTAAGTACAGCAGTATTTACTCCTAGAATGAATGCTGAATCCCTGTTCTCCAGAGTCTCCATCTTCTCAGAGATGCAGCTTCAGCTCACTTAATGATGCCTGCCAAGTGCCCCTGTGGCCTGCAAGCCTGTGTTGAGTAAGGTTGTAAAGCCACATCAAGACTCAGCAGGAAAACCAGCAGAATCAGTTTGAAACATCTGCTAAGAGAGGCTTGCCTACAGAAAGCTGGATGGTCCAGCTTGGGTCATTCACAACAGGTGCAGGAGGCCCCAGAACACAGGCTGCAGAGTCTTCCTATAGCATTTGGGATACAGCTCACACACTTGCAGGTGCAAAGCCAGTCGGGCATCAGAAGAATCTCGATGGGTTTGGAAAAGTCAAGGTTTTAAATGTAGGCAAATGAAAAACATGAAACCATGATCTTAATTTTGATCCTTTTCAAAATGTGAGTATCAAGTGCATCTGTAAGCTACGTGAAGAGGCAAGTTTTATCAACTCTGAAATTGAAAAGCATCTAAACATTGAAACAGGATTTTTCTAAGGCAGTCTTTTGGGGTTTTTTTCCTTCTCTCTTCATCTCTTTGCTGTAATGAGTTAGATGTATCAAGAAACTCTGCAATGGTTAAAAAACCGATAGAGGAGCTGGAGAGGTGGCTCAGTGGGTAAGAGCACTGACTGCTCCTCCAGAGGTCCTGAGTTCAAATCCCAGCCACCACATGGTGGCTCACAACCATCTGTAATGAGATCTGATGACCTGATGTGTCTGAAGAGAGCAACAGTGTACTCATATACATAAAATAAATAGTTTAAAAATAATAATGTTAGAAAACAAAATACCAGTAGAATAGACTAATTCTCTTCTACTGGAACTCTTCAAATTATAATTTCAAAATTATAATCTCCAAATTATAAGATATATTGAAATGCTAATTACACACTTTATACCTGTACAATGAATGTTTATAATCTTAAAATTGGGGAATATTTTCATGACACAACTGTACCCTCTTAACCATACGTGCTCTACAGGTGATATCAGGTATTGGACTTGAAATCAACTAAGCAAGTTTGTTTAATATAGCACTGTCAAAATAATACAAGCCAATCTTTTATTTTCTTCTGAATTGATGAGAATATCAACTCAGTAATCTTCATAAACCCATTCATTTTAGATAAAGATAAATCATGGCCAAAGTGAACTCAGTTTCCACATTCAACATGGTCTCACATGACAGAAATGAAGCTGACTCTTTGGTCTTCTCCTTTCCTCTACTTGCAAGTATTTTTTGGACCTTTGAGTTCTTAATAAGAAAGACCTCCTTTAAAAAAGGAAGTCTGTGTGGCTCTCAGACACAGAGATGCCCTGGAGAAACTGAAAGAAAGTGATCGTAAGTGGTACTCATTTGCTTTGTTTTTTATGAAAGCATCTACTCTGGTGCTAAGGCATGTATGAAGAAACGGATTTTTTTCCCTCAAATCCAAGCAAATACTTTTCTCTGCTAATAGTCTCCATTGGGGCACACATTCTTTCACAAGATCAGCATTTGTCTACATCACAGATGATATTTTCTCATTTATTGTGCAAAGCAGACTCCCCAATGAAACAACTCATTTACTGAAAATCAGAGAATCAAGTTCACCAGCGGATGAGTCTGATATCTATACTTAAGAATACTCTGATAGCCAGCGTTGGGAGATCAAATGCAAAGGAGTGAATAGTGAGGACAGGATGTGTTTTGCTGCAGTTGTGATCTTTGTATTGATATTGTATTTAAGCACGTGATGGCTACTCTCTTAGTAGCGCCACCGGTAGATGATAAACAAGAAGTCAATTAAAAACAACCACAAATAGATGCTTCGTTTTAATAGGTATCTAAAACTCTGCATTTGTCTATGTTTGTATTCATTATATGTCTAAAATGTTTACCAATAGGTATTGCTTTTGTAATAATAAACTAGCAAAAAAATTCATTAAGGAAAACTTTAGATATGAGAGCATTGCACTCTCCAGGCAGAGAATACATAGAGAATACACTGGGAGTCTCAAAAAACAAATAGCTCTAAGACTAATGAGAATGAAGATCTTCGAAACGGTGTTCAGACCACCCTGAACATTGTCCACATTCCCCACTGAAAAGACACCACAATCTCCCCTTGGTATCTAAGGGACATGCGTTCCCCACAGATATCTAAACTCAGGGCTTGTCAAGCACCTCAAAGAGACTTTCATAGACCCAGGCACATTCTCCTACGTACATTCTGATCTTTAACAGTCTTACAATTACTCCTTGCGGCGATTTTTCTTAGTTTCAGTTATTAGCTATGTGTTTCCTAAATGGAATTTCCCTCACCACCCTTCCGTTTTGCCTCTTACTTCCTCATCCCAATGTGAAGTCAAATTAGTTCATTTCACTTAGACCACTACACGTATCTAGAACTTTCTGTATTAGAACCACATAAAACTCTGTTGCCCCCTGATGCATGTAACATGCATAATTTCCAAACCAGCTTCACGGACATAGTTATCTCTCAAAGGACGCACCCCTTAATCCATTGCACTACGGATTGGGATTTCAACATGGGAATTTGAGAAAATGGACAAATTTAGCTGATAGCATGAAGCTTCTCTGCTTTGGGTGCTAGAATAACTAAGATGGGGCTGTTATTACTAAGGACATCTAAAGAATTCCCAGGAGAATAGATGAAGGCAATGGGATGATTTACAAGAACTGCACTAACCCAAGACATTCTTCTCTAGGTAGCTCCTAGACGACCTCCAAGCAGTCCCACTCTGTGCATCCCCATCTCGGCTTCTAAGCTCCCATAGACAATTGCTCAAAGCATGTCCTAGACAGAAAACTATAAGCCTATCCAGAACAAGAAATAAATAACAAAATACATATGACAGTCTAAATCTAGATTATAAATACAAACAGATTTCTCTCCAGGAAACAGAATCTGTGGGGGAAAGTTTGTAGCAATAAGAAAGCAAAGCAGTTTGGCTCTTCACAGCTACAGCTTGAACATTTGAGTATAGAATTTCAGAACATAAAATACTATAAAATAGCTTTTAAGAACAAAAGGAAAATATTTTCCAAGAATTACTTACATGTAGGTATATGAAGTTAATTATATTTTATACAACACACACACACACACACACACACACACACACACACACCTGTACCTTATTAGTTCTGTTTCTGTTTCCATGGCGAATTCTAACACACTCCTCATAGCAAATAAAATAAAATAAAATAAATCTACTGTAATTTTTAGGGAACATTTTCTACACTTTTCTTACAACTTGGGTTAAAATAATTTCTGAGCAAATTGTTTCTGTGTTCAGACCAAATCAAGGTTGTTTTTTCCCATACTGGACTAAAGAGCTGGCAGAAAAATTTAACATTTCAATAGGGTTTCATGTTTTAAAGCCAAAGATTGAAAAATAAAGGCTTATTTATTAAAAGGTTTGGAAATAAAGAAAAAGAAGGGGAAAGAAAAGTCATTATAGAATTGTTGTGAGTAGTCTAAGTCAACCACTTAAAACTTCACACAAAGAGAAATGAGCTCTGTTCTCATACTGATCCTGCAACAAAATTCTAATGTACAAAAAAAGTATCAATGCTAAACCAATGCCATTGTGGGTGATATTTGATAAATGTGTGTTTCATAACAATTTCACATTGTAAAAATGACTCTGAAATGCAGAAGAAATGGGATTAATAGCCCAGTTTGAAATGTGGCATCTTGTAAAAAGGCTGATGACCATATAAAAGTGTGACTGTAATTCTGACTAAGCCACTTTCCACAGAAAACACTCATCGTTCATTATTAACTATGGTTATTTAATAGCACTGGTTTCTGTTCTTGCTTGTGTTTCTTGATGTCATTAATATCTTGTTACCAAACATTAAATATGGTAGGAACTACTTAGGAATCTCATGTGGGAGCAATTCTATAATGTCAAGTGTAACTACAAAACATTTATGAGCCCACACTTTCTCAAAGGTACTAGGTAATAAACTAAGTAATCTTACTAGACTGGTTTAAATTACTGCTCCATAGTTCACAGTCCTTAGGAGACTAGTTGTTTGTTTGTTTGTTTGTGTCTGTGAAAATGTATCACATAATGATAGTAAAAACTGAGTATTGTGCAATGGTAGACAGGGTTATGCTTGGTATGCGCTATGAGTTTGGCAAATGTTGCCCATGGTTATAACAACCTGCTCACCAAAGGATTCCCTCAGTGATCATAACTGAAGGGCTCTGCATCCGGTTTAACATTGGAGACCTCACTCCAGCCTGTCCTGGACATTGGGTCTTCATGTAATGATGTGACTGTCCATTTTTCTGTGCAAGTGTCAGACAAGTGTTTGCTCTTACTGGTTAGTACAATCAATCCTCCCAATTTAACTTTCACTCTTCTCCTATATTCCAACAACCCCTGGCTTCAAACATTCTCCTGTTTTTCCCTTCTGTAATTCTCTACAGCACAGTCCTAAGACATTCAGTTGGAACTCCTACATCTTCAGTATTTTCCAGTCAAGTCTGCTCTGTCTTTGCACCCACGTGAATGCTGCTGCCTCTTCCATGGGGCCCCTTCCTTCACTTCTAAGCTCCATTTCAGTTCTTGCAAGATGATTTTGTCTCGAGTTGTTTGATACCCTCCTAAGTACTGTCCTGGATCAAAAGTTCTTTGGAGACAGGAATTTTGTTTCTCACATCTTTTATTCTTCTCAAGTATATAGTGATAATTTGTCCAACGTGCTCAAATACTGGTTAAACTGGATGGCAAATTCCAGTGTTAAGACAATATTGTAATATATTCTGTACCAGTACTGATATTTTTTGCATCATCCTCTTGGACTTGATGATTCAACTTTATTTAACATTCAGCTGGTTAGTTCTCATCCACGTTGACCATTTGTAGATTTTTGAATGTGGTAATGGACGTGTAAATTACCAGTGTGTAAAACTTGTTTGGTGACTCCTCACCTTCGTTACATTTTTCTGAATAAACATTACTCCAATTCAATACGAAACATTCCTTATTTCTTTGTCCCCGGCGGCTTTATTGAGTCTGGTATTGATGTGCACATCTGGAGTCCTCCTCTTCTTCCTGGCAAATTTCCAGATTTCTTTGAGTGTCCAAGGGGCATGCTTCTTGAATCCTGCGCCATGGATGCACTTTGTGAGTCTTGAATCCTGTGCCGTGGATGCGCTTGTGCATCTTGATGGTTTATTCAGGTCACCAGCTCCTTGATATCAGATCAGCCTTTCTTCTCGACAATCTTCTTCGAGTGAGCCATTCTGCCTGGGCCCAAGCTGGAAAACCCACATTGGTGATTCTCAGTGTTCAGTGAGAATAAAAACTATCTCTAAGTAGGGCTTCTCCTTACCCAGAGGGCTGGTAACTGTTCTTGAAATAATTTATTTAGTTACTGATGACTTTTGTATTTTTCCCCTTACCAAAATTAATTTGTATTAAGTCATACATTTTTAAACACAAATTTTTACAGTATTATCCCGATACCTTGACTATGTTAAATCATACTTAGTTCGTATTTTGTTTACATTTGATATCTGCCCATTGCTTCTGTCATAGAGTAAAATTAATTGATTTTTATCATTGGGAGGACTGAGCAAGAGTGATAGGGGAAAGAACTTGAATACCACATCTTCACATGTGAGGCAGCTTCAGCTAGGGAGCTCACTGTCATTAGCATCCTTGATAGTGGAAAAATCAGATCCTGGTAGGTCCAAAATTTTACGAAGCCTGAGTCATCTAGCTCACAGTCTGTTATCTGTTCAAGTCTGACCAAACATCAGTGACCATATTCATAGTGGTTTCTCCAATTTTCCTATAGAATAGAGAAATATAAAATGTATCCATTTCAAAGGGTATATGAATAAAAAGATGATTGCCTAAGAATTCTCCTTTTTTGTTCTTCCCCAACTCCTCATTGTGACTGAATTACTTGGAAGTCCATGTCACCTGGGGATGAAGACCTTTTCAATAAACTCACTAACTGTGAGCTAAACTCCAGCTTACAAAGAAATAGGAATGAGCCTCAGGAGAAGCTCTTAAAGGAAAACACTCTACACAAAGAATTTCTAGGGGTGCTTTATTTTCACTAGACATATTTTCTATAATTACCATCTATCTTAGTCACAGTTCTAAGACTGTAAAGAGACACCTTGACTATAACAGCTCTTATAAAAGAAGACATTTAATTTGGGCTGGTTTACAGTACAGAGGTTCAGTCCATTATCATCGTGGCAGAAAGCATAGAGGTGTGCAGGCAAAGATGATGCTGCAGAAGGAGCTGAGAGTTCTATATCTGGATCCACAGTCAGCAGGAAGAGAGAGACACTGGGCTTGACTTGGACTTTTTGAAATCTAAAGCCCACCCCCACTGACACATTTCCTCCAACGAAGCCACACCTCCTATTCCTTTTCAAATAGCACTTCCTGATGACTAAGCATTCAAATATGTGAGCCTGTGGGGCCATCCCTTTTCCAAGCTACCACACCATCTACATGTAACAACTTTTTCCCAAACCTAGCCAATTAAGTAAAAATAATAAACTAATTGAAGGAGAAAATAAGTACATAGGGAAACACTTAAGTGTACTGTGGAGGTAAGTATAAGAAAAAAACCATGGGTATTGTTCACTTGGTTTATAAAAATGATCAGGTTGTGAAAGAATGTTCTAGAGCAATGGTGCTCAGCCTGTAGGTTGCAACCCCTTCAGTACTGAAGGATCTTTCACAGGGGTCACCTAGGACCATTAGAAAACACAGATATTTTCATTATGATTCATAACAGTAGCAGAATTATAGTTATGAAGTAGCAATGAAAATAATTTTATGGTTGGGTGTGACCATAACTTGAGGAACTGTATTAAAGGGTCGAAGCATTAGGCCGGCTGAAAATATGTTACCTGGAGAAAGTTCAGAAAACAGAGGTGAACCCTTAAAATGGATTCTGAGGACAGGAAATATTCTTTTTAAAAATACCTCTTTCCATAAACACACATATCTTTGCTTCTAAAACTGATGTGATACACTTCCACAGAGCTATGTATGTTATTTCAAGTGTCAAGTAAATCTTTAATTCAACAAGGAAATTGTAGGACACTGTCTAATTTTATCCAAAATTCTTCATGTTAGTTCTATCATTTTGTATGTACATTTCTTTTTTATGCATTGGAGTATGAAATCCTTAAGACTAGAAACCGTGTTTGTAATTAGGAAATATATCTGAGGTTAAGGCCTGTATTTTCAGGTACCGATTGACTTCTATGACATTTATAATTATCCAGGCAACAAAATCGCAAACACATAGACAGACAGACAGACAGACAGACAGACA
>JADRCD010219806.1:30964-49523 GCA_019843815.1 Montemys delectorum
ACACACACACACACACACACACACACACACACACACACACTTCCCAAATGGTAGTGCTCCATGAAATGATTACTTTTTATAAGGTGAGTACAGAATTCAGTGGGAGAGATACAAGTATGAGCCCACGCCATGCCATTTAGAACATAGAAGGCAATTAGTCCATATGTAGGTGAGTCAATGCTTTAATTAATAAACTCTGAAGTGAATGTAAGCAACAGCTGTAGCTCTTCATGATATAAGTTCTAGAATGATTTTTAAACTTTAGTAGATAGAAAGGGATGCAATTCTCAGGTCAATCCATTTCTCCACTGTAGGATTATTTATTCAACAAATATTTATTGAACACTTGTACATGTGCCAGCGATTCAAAACAATTAGAAGAGTTCTGCCTATAAGCTGCTTAAAGTCCAAGGGCTAAGATATGTTACTGCTGGGTAACTCTGAAAGGAATGTTCAGAAGACCTTTAGAATTGTTTTAATAAAAGACTGTCATATAAAAGAGCAGAGTAAATCAAGCCTTTAGATACAAATGCCTTATCTGGTAAAGGCTAGTATGATTCACCCAGAAGCTATATATAAATTTCATCTTCTGAAAGGTCTGCCAATAACCCAAGCACCATGCAAATTCAGGATGTTCGTGGCCTTAAATTTTCAAGCAGGCAAAATAACACTTTGTGTGCAGTGTACTTGTTTTGAAAGTTAATAAAAATCACCAACTTTCTACCCGTGAACATTAGTCGGTGATGACCTGTCTCTCTAATGCTGACAGGAGCCATCTAAACATTAGCATCATTTCCTCTAAACATGAATTAATATTCAATTCAGGACTCTCAAAGCTCTTCATCACCATCGCTCAATGACTTATCAGACATTACTTTTAATCTGTCTTTCTGAGCACACTGTCTGATCTACACCTTCTGGAATTAATATGTTCATGATGCTGATGTTAGTATTTGTATACAGGAGATTTATACTGTGAGCCATGAACTATGACTTTCGATTTTTAAATCTAGTTAGCCATCTATCTGAATGGCCAGTACCCTCCCCCGAATGTCCTTCATCTCCTCCCTTGGATCTTTAAATAAGCAACTTTGAAAGTGTCACTGGGGAGCATTTCTTTTGCATGTACACACTTTAATTTTTACTGGATTCATGAGAATTGCACCTGAATTTTACTACTTTATGTTGTGTTTTATAAAAAGATAAAGATAAGCCGGGCGGTGGTGGCACACGCCTTTAATCCCAGCACTTTGGGAGGCAGAGGCAGGCGGATTTCTGAGTTCGAGACCAGCATAGTCTACAGAGTGAGTTCCAGGACAGCCAGGGCTACACAGAGAAACCCTGTCTTGAAAAAAAACCAATAAATAAATAAATAAATAAATAAACAAATAAACAAATATAAAAGGAATATGTTTTGTGGCTATTCAGTCAGGTGTAAGGGAAGGGGGTGTCTCCGCAGGTCCATACTGAGCCATCCCTTCCCCCTGAGGGACCAGTGTCATGATAGTATAGTACAGAGTTTATTCAGAGAATGAGAGAGTAGCTGAGAAGGTAGTAAAGACAGAGAAAGACAGACAGAGAGATAAATAGAGGGAGAGAGAGTAGAGGAGTAGAGAGAGGCCGGCCATGAGCACATGGAGAGAGAGGTGGTAGGAGGATGAGGGAAGAGAGGGGGGAAGGGGGAAAACAAAGCAGGAGCAAGAAGGCAAGAGAGGGGAGGGGGAGCAGCCCCTTTTATAGTGAGACAGGCATACATGACTGTTGCCAGGTAACTGTGGGGTAGAGCCTAGACAAAATGCCAACACTTTAAGTTTTCTTCCAGTGTTTACTAATATTTACAAATAAAATTCCAAGGATTACCTCACTGGTAATTCTCTGAAACATTTAAAGAAGAATTAACACTTTATCAGACTCTTCCACAAAGAAAGGAAAGGCTACCTCCTAAGTCTGTGTATGCAGTCAGAATTAGGCTGATGTCAAAGGTTCACATCACACACAAGGAAGAAAACTACAGAGGAATGTTCCCATGACTGAAGATGCTAGGGATCCACAACAAAACAGCATATGAAACCACTAATATATTAGAAATACGATTTATTCATTATGCCCAAATGGTAATTATCCCAGGAATACAGAGATGGTTTGATGTGCAACAATTGATTGATCTACTATATCACATTGATATAACTAAGGGGAATACGGATTTGTCTCAACTGGTGAAAAAGAAAAACAGCACTTGAAGAGAAACAAAGTCTTCTCATGACTGTAAAGACAGAATGAGTTAGGAAACAGCAGGGAAGTTTCCTGCTGTTTCATACAAAGGGCTTGTATGAAAACCCCACAGCCAACACCACAGTCAATGGTAAAAGACTAAAACCTTTGCTCCCAAAAGATCAGCAGCAGAAGAAGGTGCTGCCTTCAACACTTCTGTTCAGCATTGCATTGCAAGCTCTGAGCAGGGCAATCAGATGAGGCAAGGAACTACCGGGCATGCAAATGGCAAAGGACAAGTGCAAACCATCATATGACACGAATATGAATATGTCGAAAATACTAAAGAGTCCATACAAAAAGGCTGTGAACTGTAACAGCAAGTTTAGAAAGGTTGCAGTGTTCAAGAACAAAAGAGAAGCCCATTATAAGAAATAAACTAGCAGACAGTGAACACAACTGAATCAGGCAATTAATGTCATGTGCAAGAACATTAAAAAGGCTAAAATAGTAAGAGGTAAATTTAAACAAGCAGGGATACATTCTGCTTTTAAATACAGGAAATTAGCAAAAGAAATTAAAGGCAGAAAGAAATGAGGGTGTAATACATGTTCACGGATTAGAGAATATAACATCAAGCTAGTGATGATTTCTAAGAGAGCTATACATTTTACACAATCCCAGTTAAATTCCTAATGGTCTTTTAAGCAGAGATAGAAAAGCTGATTGTGAAGTTTCTAGGGACTCTGAATAGTCCAAGCAATGTTATAAAAACAAGGCAATATGATTGGACTCATCTTCTCTGATTGCAAAATGTATACATTGGTAGTACTTGGCCTGGTGTGGTCCAGGCATAAAGATGGGAATGTAGACCAATAGAATAAAATAAAGAGCTAACAAATAAAACCCTTGCATATACATTGAAATGGCTCTGACAAGGACATTGAAGCCCTTCATTGGGAAGGAATAACTCTTCAAAAATGATACTAAAACAACAAGACACACATCTACAAATTAACAACATTAAAGCTTTACTTTATAATACACATAGACACTAAGTCATTGCAGGTAAGAGGCCTAAACATAAAAGTTAAAAATCTAAACCATAAATATTGATGACCTTAGAAATGACCATAGAGCCTAAAGAATGGCATCAAAGATATAACAAGATAGAGAAAAGAAAGAAAAAAAACAGGAATAAGAGAAAGCTCCTGCAAATTATGTATTTGATAAGGTCTAATATTCACTACAAATATGATTTTTCAGGAAAACTTACAACTCAACAACAAAAAGACAATCCAACTTAAGGAAAAGAACTGTGGTGGACCTTTCCCCCAAAAAACAATGGGGAAACAAGCAGAAGGAAAAAAATCTCGAATTATTTGTTAGTGGAAAATATAATTTAAAAAACACACAATGACATACCATGTCTTGCCTACAACATAGCTGTATCAACAAATAAAAGCTAAATGTGGTGATGGTGCCTCTAAGGAGGCTGAGGAGGAGAGACCACGTTCTGGGAATTCCAGGCTACTCTGATCTTTATAGCAAGATTCTATATCAAAAAGCAAACAAAAATACCTTAACCTTGAAACAACGAATGCTGGAGAAGCTGTTGAAAAATTGGAAAGTTATATGTTATTTTCATGTTGTTTATACAAAGTGGTATAGCCAGAAAATTCTGGGGTTTATCCTAAAATTTCAATATATAATTACGATGTTATCTGTAATCTCATTCCTATGTTATACCCACCCCCAAAAAAAGAATTAGACACAAATGTTCATAATTGCATTATAAAAATAACAACAACCAAAACCTAGGGGAAACTCCTTGCTGTACAAATGGATAAACAGGATGTATAATATCTAGACAAAAGACTATATTGAACTATGAAACAGAATGAAGTCCTAGTACATGTAACATGGATGATCCTTGAAAACTTTATATTGACTGGAAGTATCCAAACAGAAAAGATAATACGTTACATGTTTCCGTCCACATGAACTGTTTGACTCAAATAAATCCTAGTCAGAGAAAGGCATAGTAGGATCACCGCAGAACGGAGACGGTCCCAGCAGAGGACTGTTCGTGGGTCTCCTTTGAGCTGATGGTGCTATGCAGGAGCTGGAGGTGATTGTTGTCCAGCATACGCAAGGCATCAAGCACTGCATGGTCGTGGATTTTAAAGCAGTTCGTTTTACCTAAGCACGGATGGCAACAGCTTATCACCTCAGCTGTTTGGGGAGGTGGAGGCAGAGGATGCCAGGTTTAAAGCCAGGGTGGGTTACAACGTGAGTTCCAGGCTGTGTAAGCAACCTAGAGAGACTGTCTCATACCTGCGCACGGAGCGATTCTTTTTCTTCTGTTTTGTTTAGTGGTCTTTTAAAAATTAAGTTAGATTCAATTATATGACCACAAAGTTTACATTTCTAAAAGTATCTGGCAGTGGGGACAGTGGAGAGAAAGAACATGTTCACACTGGCTTGCTCACTGTTCATTTTCTTCTTTTCATTTAACTGCTGAGATGCAATAGGAAGTGAATGGAGCCAACTCAGAGCAGTCTCCTGGGCATTCCATGAGACATGGAACAAAACACAAGCTCCCCTGTCAGCACCTGATGTAGTTGTCCCCTACTAGGGTCTAATTTTACCTATATCACGCCTCACTTCATGTGAATAACAGCATGATACCCATTACTTCTTGACTCCCTTTACTCTATGCTGGAAATAGAAAAAGTATTAAAACCATCTTCGGTTGATAACTTCATTTTCCTCTATTTTGGAAAGGACTTCAACAGGAATCGTTTGTCTCAATGGAAACAACTTTGAATTGTTAAGATTTTGTTCAGAAAGCCCATTAACATAGGTATTACTGTGTCTCATGAACTGGCCAGGATTATTGCCCAAACTATAGAAATGTGCAAGGTCACTTCTTATACATGGTTTTCTGAAAGGAAAATTACTGGCTACGATATGTACTTTTAAAATCACTCTCCTCCTGAAGCTCCAGAAATCACTCAGACAAAGCTAGAAGCAGATTTTTTTCCAAGGGGGCATTTATTTACACACACACACACACACACACACACACACACACACACATCACTTCCTAATTCTTCAGAGAGTCTTTGAAACACTAAACTTGACAGTTCTTGAAGTGGTGCCTTGTTTCAACATAAGACTGTGAGAACACCCAGACCACTCCAGTTTCCTTTCAAAAGACGGAATGCAGGGGATTTTTTTTTCCTGTTTAAACAAATGCTATAGTTTTAGTGCCAACTTTTCTCTTAAATGTACTATTAATGACTCCTGAAAGTTTATTAGGTACTTTAAATCAGTTAACTATGCTGTCAGAACTTGCTCTAAGTTCTTATGCAGCCTATGACAGTTCCCTCTTCTCTATAAGCTTGGGATCTGGAACCACACAGCTCACCCTTCACTTCAGAACACTGCTTTCACATCACCTAGGTCATTAAGTTCTGATAGGATTTCCTTAAAATGGGGTAGGAGTGTGGAGTTTCTCCAACCTCATTTCATGAAGCTGATGATGAATTCATTTTACATTAGCTCAGCGTTTTCCCTGTTTCTAGTCTGTGCACTTAATGCCACATAGACACTAATATACATTTGGAATTATCAGCAGGCATCTCTCCTAGCCTGCATGGACTAGTCCTCTGCTTTGTGTAGTGCCACGTGACTGTAATACCAGAAGACTGGGACAGAGGGATCGTGCATTCTAGAACAGTCTACACAACACAGCAAAATCTTTTTGCTATTTTGTTGTTGTTGTTGTTGCTGCTGCTGCTGCTGCTGCTGCTGCTGCTACTGCTGTTGTCTGTTGGTTTGTTTTCAAAAAGGTGTCTTAGTCAGTGTTCTATTGCTGTAAAGAGACACTATGATCACAGTATTTAATTGAGGCTGACACATTTTCAGAGATTTAGTCCATTATTATCATGGCAGGTAGCACAGTGGTATGCAGGTAGACATCATGGTGCTGGAAAAGTTCAGAGTTCTACATAAGGATCTGCTCACAAAAGAAATAGAGAGAGACCGGGCTTGGCTTGAGCTTTTGGGACCCCCAAAGCCTACCCTCAGTGATATACTTCCTTTAACAAGGTCACACCTCCTCCAATAATTCCACATTTCCTAATGCCTCTTAGGCAGTGCCATTCCCTAATGACCAAGCATCCAAATAAATGAGCCTACAGGGGCCACTCCTTTCTAAATCACTATCATACACAGAGGCTGAGTTCTAAATAGAAACAAATAAATAATTCTGGAAATACATTATGCAAAAGTATTTGATATATTAATATTCCATTAATTTGAGATTGTAACATTAATTTGATTTGTACACTATGACCCAGATGTCAACTACAGTGAAACTCAAAAGCGCCATGTGTGCAGACTGGGCCTTAGGGAACTAACATTTACCTGTACACACCCCTAAAACTCATCTGTGACTCCACCTCTATACACAGGTTTTCTGTTTTTCTCACCTTTCAGTTTCAACATTCTAAACATCAAAATCTCATGAATGTAAATTCAAAAAATTTTTAAATGTTATTTTAAGTAAAGTTCCTGGAAGTTTTACTTCTTCAAAGATTGAAAAGTTAGATTGACAAATTGGAATTATAGTAATGGCTAATTCACTTATTTTGGGCTTCCTGCCATGTGATCCAAACTGTATTAGCTGCTCTAGGGAACAGAAATGAAATTGAAGTTGTGTTCTCTTCCATTATAGTACAAAACAACACCCTTTAAAGCATGGTTCTTAACGTTCCTAAAGCTGCAACCCTTTAATACAGTTCCTCATGTTGTGTGCTACTTCATAAGTGTAATTGCTACTGTTAGGAATCATAATGTGAATATGTGGTATTCAGGATGGTCTTAGGCACCATCTGAGAAAGGGTCATTTAACCCCCTAAAGGGTTGCCACCCACAGGTTGAGAAACCTGCTCTAGAAGTACTGGGACCATGCTGATGTTGTCAGATGAAATTCACAACAAGGACAGAAAAAGGAGTCTCATAGTTGCCAAATATAAGTTTTGCACAGGTTTTTTTTCAGCCAGGTGACCATTTGAGACCTGTGGTGGTTAAAATATGCTTGGTCCATGGGAAGTGACACTATTAGGAGGTGTGGCCTGTTGGGGTAGGTGTGGCCTTGGAGGAAGTGCATCCAGGTGAGGGTAGGCTTTGAGGTCCTATGCTCAAGCTCTGCCCAGTGTGGAAGACAGTCTCCTCCTGTCTGCCTTCAGATCAAGATGTAGAACTCTCAGCTCTTTCTCCAGTACCGTGTCTGCCTGCACGCTGCCACGTTTCCCACAATGATGATAATGGAGTGAACATCTGACACTGTAAGCTGATCCCAGTTAAATGTTTTCCTTTAGAAGAGTTGCCATGATCATGGTGTTTCTTTACAGCAATAAAACCCAAACTAAGACAAAACTAAACATCTCAGATTCTCCTTCTGAAGAAATGGAACATAATTTAAAATATAGGAAAATGTGCTAATGTAATCATTAAAAAGATATACCATCTTCCCCCAAGTTGATCTTGCTTTTTTTTTTTTTTTTTTCTGTGTTATCTTGGTTCTTTTTTTTTTTTGACAAAATTTCACTGTGTAACCCTGGCTGACCTTGAACTCCCAATGTAGGCCTGTCTGGCCTTGAACTGACAGAGACATGCCTGCTTCCCTGTGATAGTATTAAAGCCCTGGGCTATCATGCCTGGCTGAGGATCAACCATGTATAGTATCTCCATTGTCAGGCCATTAAGTTTCCCTAGTTGAAGAAAACTTCCACTGTGCATACTACTTAAAATATCCCACCTTGACTATTATAAAGTAGCCATCTTTCAATGCCAGGTAAATATCATACCATCAGTCAACACTAGTGGTGAATTCAAGTATGAAAAGGCACTGAGACATGCTGCATTTATAAAATGAACAACCATCTATATTTGTCTTTGACAAACATAGCAACTACAGCAAATTGAGGGGTATAAGGAGAGGAGAAAGAGAAAGAATGCAAAAATAAGCAATATCAAAACCAATATGAACCCACAAAAGAAGAAACTGGCATCCATAAAATGAGGAACAACAGTCATATTGTTCTTTAAATGATTAAAGGCTGCTTTTGCTAGGGATTATTAAAAGTAAAATAATATACAATATGCAAAAGCATAGTCTCCATCTAAGATATGCACTTAGTGACTCAAAATATCTATAATGAACATTTCATGCTGATATGTACTATAGAGATTTACTAAATTAAATTATTTTTTAGATTAACCAAAAATATATGATCTACATGTTTCAATACAACTTACTCATTCAATTTAATTAATTAAATATAATACAATTCCATGATTCTTATGATGAAATACTGCTAGAATTATGAGAGTTTTTCTAATCTCAAGTACTATATTAATTACTTTTCTGATACTGTGATAAAATATGAACCAAAGCAAGTTATTGAAAGAACGGTTTATTTTGGCTAACAGTTCTAGGGGAACAAGAGTCCTTTATGTTGAGGGGGCATGACCACAGAGAAGTATGACAGCAGAAAGCTGAGATACTACATCCTCAACCTCAAGCAACACAGAGAGAAAGAAGAGGATGTGGGATGCAGCATAGAACTCTCAAAGACCACCCTAGTAACGTACTTCCTGGAGCAAGGTGGCCCCTCCCCATAACCTCTCCAAACATTGCCATCACCTGGAGACTAGATGTTCAATGCCAGAGCCTATGGAGGCATTTCACATTCAAACCACCATAGAAACATTTTCTAAACGCTAGTAAATCCCAACAACACACATTGCCACACAATTCGTGCTTCAGAATACAACCATTATAGGTAAGTAAACATTAGGTTACTGAGTACATATTTTAAATAGTATAAAATTTTAAATTGCCTGTAATCCACTTTTATTGATGAGGTAGACATAAAAATTTCATTTATATTTGGAGATCAGCAGTATAGCATTGTATTGCCAACAATGTAATTTTCAAATATGTTTTTTTTAAGAAATTCTGTTTCAAACTCATAGAAAGAACATAACTGGGATTTTTTTTAAAATCTACAACAGACAAAAGAATGGTATCCATTACTCAAGTCACATAAGGTGTATTTCTCTTCAAAATACTCAGAACACGTTCATGTTTATCCATAACATCAACCCTTACAGTATGTGGTCCACTGTAAACTAGGGAATTTAAAGATGATCTTCAGAAGCAGAACCCAAGAAGTCTGTGGGCCCTTTCCACTTCTGCTGAGTCCATTGGCTTAGGGCCAGAGACTGAGAGCACCTACCTGCAGCAACAGGGCACACAACAGGAGAAGATACAAACAGAGATGCTTGAGCCTGAGCCAGGAAAGAACAAAGGACAGCCTTCACAGCCAAAAGGCCCAGTGCCAGGTCATTGTCTACTACACAAGCCAGGTTGCTCATACATAAACACTTGCATGAGCAAACAAAGCCAAAATGAATTTTGATTCTCAGGGTTGAGAGAATCAAGACAGAGAAGTAAATGGAATTGATAGAGAAGAAAAAGAACTTTCCATTCTTTCAAAGAATCCAAACAATCCTGGAGCTGTGAGGCAGTAAGAAGTTAGAAGCAAATAACAACAACAACAATAAAAATACACTAGGTAAAGCCTATCATTTCAGTGATGATAGTACATAGGGCTGAAATGAGCCCTTCAAGGCCAAAATCGAAGGAATAAATCATTAACAGCTTTGTATTAATGTACTATTCTTTGAAGATTAAGCACATCCTGACATTTCAAAATATTCAAATCTTTATTCAAATTAGATCAGAAAGGTCTTTGATGCAATTATTTCACAAACCGCTCATAAGCTCAAGCTTTATTGTGCTAAAAGGAAAAAAAAATAGTATGCCAAGTGCTAAGAACTAGCCGCTCACATTTTGGAAACACAATGAGCTGAAGCTGGCTTCCCATTTCTTCATTGCTCCATCTTAAACAGAAGCATAAGGGCATGAGGCACATGTGTGGCTAATGTCTTCACTGAAGTCATTTTTCCCAAACTCTTTTGATATAAGCCAGCTCTCTCAAAGACACACAAACAGAAGTCAATTCCCATTGCTCTTGCCAGATTCCAGGGAAAATAATGAAATTGATTATATTCTTCTTTGAGGAATTCCCAACCCATGAAATATGCCCAGAAGGAGAAATGGACATATTCCTACTTTCCCTTCAGGAGGACAAATGTTGCAAGCATTCATATATACGTTGAGGAATACTTAGGACACACTTAAGGACACACTCCATTAGTAAGCACTATATTGGGAAGTATTTTACCATAATCAGACTTCTGAGGTTTATTAGCACCAATGAATTTGTGGAGTAGATAATTTCTTGAGTCGGGAAATTGTTCTGCCAGTTATAGACTACATAGCAGTAACCAAGTCCTCTCTCCATTAGGGTCAACAATATTTCCTCCACATCTGTGACAGTAAAAACTTACCAAATATCCCCTGGGGAACAAAAATCATGGTAGCTGAGACCATGTTTGAGTGGAATATTTTCTTTTATTCTTTACTTTCTTTAGTTTGGCACATCCATCATCTCAGACATTTATTATTTCTTCGTGTTGAGAATATTCAAAATCCTCTACAGGACCTTCAGGTAGGTGGATCACCATTAACCAAAATGTAGTTAGGCAAAATGGTGGTACATGAGTAAAAGAGACATGTTTTGTTTTTAAAAATAAACGAACAAAATCTTCAATTCATTGTTGCTAACCGTTGTTGTCCTACTATGCAATAACTATGAAATTGTTCTTCCTGTTCCCTTGCTCTGTTCGCTATCCTCTTAGCATTTCCCCTGCATGGCTTCCTTGCCAGGCTCCAACAAGAAGCCACTGGATCCACTTTCTGCCTCCTCCACATTAACTTTGACCTTAGCACATGAATGAAACATGTAACACATTGCCCTACAGTCCAACCTATATTACTGAAAATTGTAGGAATGTGCTTTTCCTCACCGAATACTCTCCAGTGCGCTCTGTTTTTCCACTCGTTGGATGCTGCCATGAGAATTTTGGGTTTTTCAATTCTTTATTGCAGCTATTAATCATCTGCCAGCTGTACAACTAACAAAGATTCTCTCCCACTCTGTGAGCTTCCTCTCTCTGTTAGTTGTTTTCTTTACTGTACAGAACTGCTGATGACAACTCACACTTTGGATATAGGACTTGGAGGAATTAAGCTGGAACTGACCTAGGAGCCTTCAATGGGAGAACTGACTTTCATAGGTTCCACACGATACCAAGGGAGAAAAGCAATCAGTTGTCCTACCCAGTTGCTGATGCCTATGATTCACAACAATAACCAGCATGGTAAGATATTCTCAAAAGTATAATAGTGGCACTTACACCCCAGTAAGTTACCAATAACTATCTAATTGGTATTATGGTCCACGCAGTAAAAGGGTATTTGTACCTGGTACAAACTACCTGTAACTACTGAGACCATGGAGTCTAAAAGAGAATCTACTACAACAACTTACCTAAACTAGTATAAATTCTAACTGCATTCTAAACACTAATCCTTATGCCTACACATAAGGTGCTTGCTTCTTAACTTATCAAGATGTGCAGAATAACAGGCTATCAGGTGCTTATCCCCAATTAATACATCTTCCCTCTTCACCCAAGGTTCAGGGAAGATTGTGGAAAATGGGCCAGAAAGATTGTCAGAGTCAAGTGACCAGAACATCTGCTGCAAGATGCATTCTTAATCTCTGAGCCATCTTTCTAGCCATTGACAAACTCTTTTGACTTTTAATCTTTTTGTTGAGAGATCTTTCTCTTTAACTTCTGTAACTGTGGAACTGTGGAAGGACAAGCCAAAAGGAACAGTATAAAGAATGGGGTGTAAGGAAGAGAGGCAGGAACGAGGTGGGATTGAGAGGCAAAGTATATGAGATGTGCATGGGAAGAATAACACAAATAATAACACACTGGTGGAAGAACAGAATGACTGTGGGACCAAATTAAGCAAGATACAAACTAAAACAAGACTATTAGGATTCTGTATCAAGTTGACAAGGGTGGACTTGTGATGGTACACACACACACTCACACATACACACATATACATACACATATGCCAAATGGAAGTAACTATCCATCAACTTCAGCTGATATATATATATATATATATATATATATATCAATACAATATACATTTATATGTATGACTTATACATATATGTGGCTTATATATTATATGTTACATTGTAATTATATATTACAAATATATATTGTATAGGTAAAAATATATAAGTTCTATTATTATATTATATATAACATTTATATATACATTTATAATATATGTTATTATATTATATATTGTATGTATAATGTATATATGGCTGATAAATAGAAAGTGAAAAAATACTAAAAGATGGCAAAAATTAACAGTTGCAAAGGATCCAACAAAGATGTACATGAGGAACTGAGCTCAATGAAGTCAATAATTCTTAGTGCTGATAAAGTGCATCCTTAGAGAAACCAGCGGCTTAACTCTCTTGTTTCCATTTGTTTTGTTTCAATGAACAGGAGAAAGAAGAACAAATTAAGTACCATTATGACACAGTGCTGCCACTTTCATGCACTATGGTCCTAGGAGTCTACACATTGTTGCCTTTGTAGCACTTGAATAGGATAATACTGAAATGGCAAGAATACATTAAAAACACCATAATAGCCTGACACAGAGAGCCTCTGAAAGCCACTCTGAAGCATCAAAGTGCCACTCTGATACACCTTCAGAGACATTTCCTCATGATTCTCTCCATGCCCTAACGGATGCAATTCCATGTAGGAAAGTGGACAACAGAACCAATGACAATTCAAGTTCCTAGCAGTTCTTTCTCCATCAGGATCTCAGTCTCAAGAAAGACCTGACTGATAGCCTTTTCTTTCTGCCTCAGATGTGCCGGTTGAGAACTGTTTGACTTAATGGTGCAAAGCTAAGAAAGAGGTAGGACAAGAGATGATGTTGTGTGACAGAATCTTCCTGGAGACAAGAAACACACACATACAAGAGAGAGACAGATATATATATCGAGAGAGAGAGAGAGAGAGAGAGAGAGAGAGAGAGAGAGAGAGAGAGAGAGAGGGAGAGAGAGAGAGAAAACAGATACCACCAAAGTCCAACTTGGTGAGCCAGTAAGTTTTATTGCTTTACTCACACAATACAGATGTTGGATTACTTAGAGGAGAAATGACTCAAAGACAGTTGCACCACCAAAGTCCACCCCAGCATAGGTGATAGCTTCCAAATAGGGGAGATGGGACTTGGAGCACACTGTACAGCCTATGTTCACTTCCACAGTCTGGAGAAAGTCCTCTCCAGCTGGTTCAGTCTACATCTCTTCCAGTTGTCTTGACTACTTTCTTCTGTTCCTTTCAGGCTACTTGCCTGGTCTCTGCTTCTGTTTTGCAGCTTGGCTTATTTGAAAAGACTCTTAGCCGTCTTTATTGTTTACTCTGGGGAAGGGAGAAGCCTAGTGAATCCGGTCAGTTTCAGGGACTTCCTGAAACAATTTTGAGCTGCTTACTTTTTTGTCTTACAGAGCTATAGGATGGAACATTTCAATATTAGAGTGTACAACAGACGAGAAACGCAATATTGAAGGAGAGAATCTGGTGAGTTGGAGATATTGACATTAGGATTATGATGCAAAGATCTTAATTTAATACCTTAAATATTTAGGTAACAAATAAAGTTACTTTTGTGGTCACCTCCTACTCTGCTATTCTGATAAAAAGGAATTGGAACATTGGTTGTAGTCTGGTCATTAGGCATCATCTTTTAGTATCTAGTGTTACTAGTTGAGATTTGAGTGTTGCTTAAGAAACTCCAGCATGGAAAGGTCGTTTTCTATCCTTATAGTCAAGCACAGGACACAGTATAGCTATCCAGAGACAGAAGGAGCTGTACAGAAATTTATTCGAATCTCATTCAGGAAAAATTAATCCATCCAAAGACTATCTGATATATCATCCAAGACTGAAACAATCTTTTCAGAGATTTTCATTAAATCTTTATATAGAGGCACATAATCTATCTCATATCAAATGTCTCTTTCTCTTGAATTCTTGCATATTCCTATTTAACCCAGTCTGAAACATGGCTATACCCCAGCATGTCTTTGAGTTTTTTCCCAAGCCAAATCCATCTATGGTGTAGTGTGTCAGCAGCTATCTTTGCTTCATCACATGCTGGAAAGATGTGTGCAGAACCTGAATGAGCCTCTAACAGGATCTGTAACATTTATGATGTGAATTACATTGTAAAGTGGTTCTGCAGACAGCATGTGGGAGAAATTATTGTGATGCCCAATAATAAGATCCATGAACTTGTAATCAATAAATCCTATGAAATATTAAACCAAGGGATAAAAAATTGCAATAATGTTCTTAGTTCCCTTCTAGTTGTACATTAAAAAGTATAACCAGTGGAGAAGGTAGTTTGCATATTTTAAATAGAAGCTAGAAGTCTCAAGATCTAGGGCTTATGCCTTGCAATTCTGAATAACCTCTTGCTATATGAGCCACTTATTAAAAAATGAGAGTAAATTTTCCTTAATAATATTAAATAAATGTTATTAAGGAGCATTAAGCCGGCTATTCCCAGAATTCAAATATTTATATGACTTATAGACCCACAGAAAGCTTATATTAACTTTTAGAAAATAGTTTGCCCTCCAATTTTTCTTTGTATATCAGGAAAAGTGGGAGTGGAGTGAGGATATTTATTTATAGCTAATTACATAGTTAACTAGTCATTTTAAGACAGGGTCTCATATAGCTTAAGCTAGCCTCAAGCATACATGTTGCTAAGGATGACCTGGAATTGTAATCCCTTCTGCTTTTAATTCCTAAGTGTTTGTATGATGAGGTATTCATCACCAGACACAGGTACAAAATATCTATTGTACATCAATTTAAATAAAACTTAGATTTTTCTCAAGTAGTTACCTGTTTAAGAAATAAAACTTTGGAAATTAGAAATGTTTCTTGTTTCTTCATGACTGTTTACAAATGAAAATGAAGTCTAGATGTTTGATTTCTTCCTTATAAGATAATATACAAGGGAAACTATTTATAGAATTTCATATATATTCTGTTTTCTAAACACACATACTTAACATTCCGTGAAGTTTCACATTTTACTTATGTTTGAAAGCAGTGGTATAAAACTCTAGTGTAAACTCTGTAATTTATATCTTTTAATATTGTGGAGTTTGATGATCTTACTGTGGAACAAATCTTTATCCTAACACCATTTTGTCAACTATTCTCTAAGATTCTCACAGTGAAATTGAGTAGAACGATCTCACATTTGTAGACACCTGATCACAATTTTCCCTAGAGCATTCTTCCAAACTAAGGTCTACACATGGTTCCTGAAAGCTTATTACTCTCCCAGGAGACAGTGAATTCTATCTTGCGAATTACCTGTGACTAGAGTTTAAAGAAAATAACCTCTAAATTAAGTATGATATTACTTAGCAGTTAAAGAAATAGAATTCTCTTTTGTGAGAACTCTTAATCACTTTCATTGCATTTCTTTTTTATCCAATATAGTTTGGGAAGGTGGATAAAATAGTATTTCTTCTTGTAAATGGATATTTCCATAGTTCTCTCTTGTCACAAAAAGGAAATGCAAGAAGCTGATGATCACATTTCTTCTTCATATTATCAATGTCTAATAAGTGTGATAATCTTACAATTACTAAATAACATAACACCCCAGCAATCAATTGGGTTTGACCCAGGAGGTCAGCTATTTCAACTTAATAATTTTAAACTGAAATGTGATGAAATGCCAATCAATTTCCACTTTATTGAGATCATTTTATCTCATAACCCCAAGAACTGCCTTTAAAGGTGGTAAATTATAGATGAATTATTTCTGTCCCGAGGTCTACCAATGTGAAAACTTGAAAATCACAGAAAACAAGACATGCTCCAGGCAAGTACATCCACTGCCCTTCCACAACTTGGCATCCCAACTCATCCATGGATGGTAAGCAGAGTGAAATAGGTATCGAGAAATAAGATTCAAGAGCACAGCAAAGGAATAACCAGTTTGACCTAAATTATACAACGTAATTATGTTAGAATACTAGTTAATGAATCAAAATTGAAACGGTGGCTCAAGATAATTTAAAGACTAGGGAAGAGACGCCCTTAATGACAAACAGGTCACACAGGACTCTTCTTCATGATAAAAGTCAAGCGTGAGCCCTCACCTGATGCCTTCAGAGAACACAAACACTCACACCCTGTGGTTTATCTGCCAAAATCTAGACAAATGGGGAGTCCACTTCATTAATCTCATGTGTACTTGCTGTGAATTTTGATATGTATTATGTCATTTAGGTGGTTCAGATCTGTCCTGCTATTCCTAGCTCTGATTCTCATTGTGTATTTGGGTATTCATCTTCCTTCTCTGAGGGAAGAAAGGTTTTTAGAGAATGGCTTTTTCTCAGTTATATTAAAAATTCTTCGAGCAGTGTTACCAGAATAATGACTAAATACTATCTTAGGCGAGTGTGTTGCTTCAGTTGTGGTTTATGTCATCTTAAACCCTATTCAAAGCATATTATGATTTACCACTCAAGATTTATCAAACAATTGCATAATTGTTTATTATGTAAGTCTTCCGCTCTTACCCTGTAGGCACCAGTTAGTGTTGAAGTGACAAGTCACAAGTTCTTCACAGTCCTTGGATTTCAGGTTTTATTTTTAATGAAAATCTATTTTTTGCTTCAATATCTGGTGCATTTTCTTTTTCTTTTTCTTTTTTCTTTTTGTTTTACTCTAACAGATTGTGAAATGTGTGTGAGCACACACAGATACATACATACAGTGCATACACATACGCACACTCCACAAGTGCATTCTGTAAAACAGATTATGAAATAAAAGTATAAATACTAGATATAGAAATATAAAGTTTGAGCATTCACTGATGTTACTGTTCTCACTCAATCCAAAGCTATACATACATAACAAAAAAAAAAAAAAAAAAAACAAGAATTCATCAAAGTGGCTACATCCAATATCACCAGAGAATAATAAACTTTTACCATACTATAATAATTAATTAGCAAGTACTATAAAAATTTTTCAAGCCAGGCAGTGATGGTGCACACCTTTAATCCCAGCACTTGGGAGGCAGAGGCAGGTGAATTTCTGAGTTCCTAGCCAGCCTGGTCTACAGAATGAGTTCCAAGACAGCCAGGGCTATACAGAGAAACCCTGTCTCGAAAAATCCAAAAAAAAAAATTTTGAAAAGCAGAAAATATTGAAAATGAAAAATAATGCTAATGGGAAAATTAGTTCCTTTCAGAAAAAGCTATGAAAGATATACATGTAGTGTGTGTGTGTATATATATATATATGTATGTGTGAATATATATATGTATGTATGTGTATATATACACATACATATATATATGGTGATAAATAGAAATAGGCTAATAGGCACAGATGTGCATTGATAAAATTTAATATGAGTTCAATTCTTCTATTTAATCCATAAGCTCTATGTAATCTTAAACTTCAAACAGGATTTGTCTGAACAGACTGATAAATTAGCACAATGAAATAGAATGTTGAAGGTTCAGTGAATGAGAACCTAATTATATCAAGACAAAGCTAAGAACTAAGTAGCAGATGAGCAGACCAATAATCCTCAACAGAGACAACAATCAATACAGAGGCATTTATGGCTTTAGATTATAAGAAAGATGATAAATGAATGAGGGAAAGTCTATCTCTAAATTTAACTTTCCATTTGAAAAATATGTTATATTGTCATTAACTTACATTATACTAAAAAGTCTAAATGTTTTAAAATGGGAATTTTATTCAGGAAAAAAAAAAGAAGACTGTAAGAGTCTTAGTTACTTTTGTATTCTTTTGAAGAGACACTATGACCAAGGCAACTTATAAAAGAAAGTATTTAATTAAGGGGTCCCTTACAGTTCAGAGGGTTAGGTGGTGACCATCAACGAAGTGCATGGCAGCAGGTAAACAAGCAGAATGCTGAAGAAGTAGCTGAGAGTTTATGAGGGGTCCAGGATCTACAAGCTTGAGGCAAAGTGGGAGGAAGAGTGAAAAAGAAGGGGAAAGGGAGAAGGAGAGGGACAGACAGGTAAACAGACAGACAGACAGACAGATAGATAGACAGACTAGATAGAGAGGAAAGGGAGAGCGGAGAGAATGAAGGGGAGAGGGGAGGGGAGAAGAGAGGAAGGAAGGAAGGAAGGAAGGAAGGAAGGAAGGAAGGAAGGAAGGAAGG